>JAVGWX010000006.1:77097129-77199629 GCA_036924085.1 Ariolimax columbianus
GACAAAGCTGCCCAGTCCGTGCGACGACGTCTTGTTAGTTCTGGGTTTAGGTTGTTCTGCATGTTCAATAACCGTCCCAGGTAGATAGATTCCTCTACGTCCTCCAGATTCTTGCAATCGAGGATAACTGGGTCATTTGAAGCGAAACGGTTACGCATGACTTTTGTCTTGGAGGTGTTCATCTCGAGACCCGTTTTTCTTCGTACTTTATGAAGCATAGCTACCATCTGGTTGGCGTCTTTGACTGTTTCTGTGATGAGCACTATGTCATCTGTGAAGCGGGGGTGATAAAGTCGCTTACCATTGATGTTGATGCCAAAGGGAGTCCAATCGCATTGACTAATGATGGACTCTAGGCATGAGGAAAACAGACGGTGAAATAGGAAAAACACCCCCCATAGCAAACACCTTTCTGGACGGATACTATTACTAGTCTTTGGAATGGCTGGAGGCGTTGTCGTACAGTCTGTAGCAGTAAGCAAGAATTCTGACATCGCCAGGATCGATGCCTTGGTCCAGCAGAGAGTGCCAGACAAAAAGTGGCTCTACAGAGTCAAATGTCTTTTTTTTAATCGATAAAGGTGAAGATCAAAGTCGTTTGGAACTCTCGGGCTGTTTCAATTAGGCGGCAACATGTTGAGATGTGGTCCATTGTGGTGAGGGCGCGCTGAAAGTTAGCCTGTTCTATCGGTTTCGTGGCCTCTAGGAGGTGACAGATCCCATCAATTATTGATTTGGTAAAGAGTTTGTAGGTGACCGGGAGAAGCGTAATTGGACGGTAGTTTCCAATGTCTTCCTTGTTTGCCTTTTTATGTAGGAGTATTGTTTTTGTTACGCTATGCTGTAGGTATTATTCATGTGTGGAGGTATGGTGTATGTTGTTTTGAAGGATTAGTTTTGCCGTATGCATGCTAGCTGGTGTATTTTTTTGAACCATTCTTACGCCTAATTTTTGCTACTCTGCGATCAAGATGCTTGACCATGTATGAGCTGCAGCGATCAGCGACCCAAAAGCTGGGTGCTAGCGTCAGGGCCAGCGAACCAGAGCTGCCAAGACCCTTCTACATATCTAGGTGATGATCCTGGGACAACAATCTGCAACAGAGCAGATCGGCTAAGAAGAATGGATCGAAGAGGGAAGGCTAACCCGGTACACACAAATGCCTGCTGAAGTCTGATGTGTCGGACAGAACGGTACAAATATCGCAGTCAACCTGTAAACTACCACACTACGCATCTCCGGACTACATCCTGCTACTTGCAAAGATTTTTTCAGGGATTGATGGCGGGAGTTTTAGAACAAAGAGGAATAAAAAGCTACCTGTCTGCTTCCTCTTTACCTCACATATCTTCATGTCCTGCGATCGAGTGGATGGCGACTTTGATTGCGTGTGCTGTCTGTATCGTATCAATCGTTTCAACCAGCTTTGTAACTTCTTTGTTGCTAGTTTGTATGACTGCATCTGGTGATTGTATCGTTATTCTGGAAACCGCCAAGACTACACTATTGACGGTTTTTGCTTCCCTAGTTGTAACTGCCTGAATATTACGTGGATGGTGGTGTCAAACATGAAGCCGTCCCCAGCTTCTGTAAGCTGATCTTCGTTGTGTAATCTTGTATCGTCAAGCTGTTTGGCTATAAGTACCGGCTTTCGTTCCGATCTGTCATCTGGGGTGAGAAACGCTATCAGCTTGATGTCCAGAGGCAAGGTTCCCGGGTCAAATTATCTCCCTTCTGAGATTTACCAAACAGGAAGTCCTATGCTTCTTCATGAACTGATAACAGTCTTTCGTTATATGTGGGAGACCGAAAGGTTCCACAGCAGATGAAAGATGCCACTATTGTACACTCCTCATAACCATAATTCTGGAAATCCCGTAATCATTTGTGTAGATCTTCTTTATATCCATGTCTATATCCACTATGATATGGACTCCACACCTAAATACAATACTCCAATTTAAAAGGGCAACCATCGATCCTGTGTCACAGGGACATCTCCTTGCTGTCCATCACGGGCAACATTTTGGTCCGAGTCTTAGGCTAAATCACCTAACTGGCCACCTTCAATGAGATCTATCCCCAAAGAGTCAGTGTGGTTTTCGTGCGGATCGTGTGACGGTCGACAGGAAATATGCAGCATGTCATCTCCAAGAGAAATGTCAAGAACAGCATTATAATCTGAACAAAGGTTTTTTGTCGACTTGACCAAGACCTTTGACACCGTCAATATGAAATGACTGACCAATCATGGGTAAGTTTGACTGCCACTGCAAATTCATTGTGGCTGTCCTCCAGTTTCATGATGGCACGATTGCTTGAGTACTGCACGAAAGAGAATTGACTGTAGCCTTTCCAGTCGCCGACGGTATCAAACAAGGTTGTGTGCTGGCACCGACACTCTTTAGCATGTTCTTTGCAGCAATGATCTATGATGGTGCACATTGTGCTGCTAAAGTAAAGTAAAGTAAAGTAAAGTAAAGTAAAGTAAAGTAAAGTAAAGTAAAGTAAAGTAAAGTAAAGTAATCCATAGCATTACTGCCGTAGCGGTGTGAGGTGTTAGCGATCTCACATTTCAAAGGCTCGGTTATATGAGGGCGGTAGCCATGTCCTCTTCCTCGCCGCTTTTACTTCCCGTCACCCAGATGCTAAGCCAGCGCGTTAACCACTGTGCTACGCGGCTCCCTAATTGTGCTGCTACTGACATACAAATCAGGTACATGACGCAAGGTCGACTGTTCAATCCGAGACACCTAAGTTTTAGACCAAGGTGAGTAAAGTCACAATCTTGGATCTTCTGTTAGCTGACGTCTGCGCCCTGCTCGGAACACGAGCTTGGATCAAAATATAATGTCCACTGTAACGGAGTTTTCGGCGACATGCAGTAACTTTGGTCTGCTACACGGTGAGCACAAAACAAGCAGACGACCATCGCGGGAACAGGAGACGCGCTACGGAGACTCATTGAAATTGTCTCTGAAAAACTTCAACATTGATGTCATACCATGGGAGTTCTTGTCCATTACTGTTCCACCTGGCGCTCTAGCATCACAAAAGCTATTGAGATCGCAGAGCGAAACTCCATCGCAGAGCAAACGTGCCACTCGAAAGAACAGACGCACAATTCCCCAGCCGACTCCTAACACGTGTGCCTCGGTGCGGCAGAGTCTGCTGTGCCAGGATTAGTCTTTACAATATACAAGTACACATCTCGCAACACGTCTGTAACTGTCGCCATCTTAGCTTGCGTTGGGCAACTATTATTATTAATTAGAAAACACAAAACAAACCATGATTCATTTTCGTTGTGTCGTCCCTGGAATTTAACCAAGCAAGACATTGTGTTGATTTTTCAATTTACAGATAGTTGTTATATAGAGTTTTATCTTCCCTTTCAATAGTTGTTCTGTAGAGTTTTATCTTCCCTTTTCGATAGTTGTTCTGTAGAGTTTTAATCTTCCCTTTTCGATAGTTGTTCTGTAGAGTTTTATCTTCCCTTTTCGATAGTTGTTCTGTAGAGTTTTAATCTTCCCTTTTCGATTGTTGTTCTGTAGAGTTTTATCTTCCCTTTGCGAACATGTGCTACTTTCAACCACATAGTATTTTCGGCAATATCTGGTCTACAACAAATTGTAGTCATTCATGTTAAAACTATCGTGAAACGATTAATGATAATGTACTTCGCGAAGGACTGAACTCTTGAGTAAACCTCAGGATTATATAGTATCAGATAATGGTCATAATTGTGGTCGTAATACGAGGTTAAGTCGGTAAGTAGGTCACACAAAGATATGGCATATCTAAAAAATGTAGTTGATAATTTCTAAATGTGTTACCAGGGGGCACAGCATTCAGCCTTACGATTTTTGTGGATAGCAGACGCTAGGTGTCACGTAAACGTGTGCATTGAGATACAAAATGACGTCCTTGCTTATAAAGTGTACAATCAAAGAACAGAGTGATGTGGTGCGTTTTTTTGTTCAAAATGACTGTTTACGGTGAGACGTGTTTATCGCGTAAAGCAGGGAATAACTGCGGCGATACATTTTCTCAGGGGAGCTCTAAACGTGCTAATAAAGCACTACATGTTCATTTTGGTCATATTGCCACATTGGCATTTGTACGGCGGAGAAGGGAGATGGAAGATGATAATGTAAATGCTGTATCGTACTGTGACGTTCTGTTGATGGATCAGGATGCAATTCCTAGAGAATGTTCAGGTCTGCTGATTATATGAGTACTGCTCAATCATCAAAATGCCAGTCTACATACGGCTCGATTAGTCCCTGAGGGAAAATTGATCAACTGGGTTGGCAAGTTCTTGAACATCCACTATACATCCGCGGACGATTTTGCATCTGTTGGTGCATTAAAAACCCAGATTGGCGGGAAACATTTCGTGAATAACGAATAGGTTGAATGTGAAGTTCAGATGTGGCTGAGGCAGCATACCAAAGACTTCTATGCTGCAGGTTTTGGAGTATTGATAAAGCGATGCGATAGGTGTATCAACGTTAGGGAAAATTATGTTGAGAAAAAAAGGGACAATGTAAATGCAATGGTTTTAAAGTCCGTATGTCATTTGGTTTTAAAAATATAACCTTCTGTGTTCTAATTATAGACTTTACCTCATTTTTTTTATTTGGCAATTACTCTGTTAACTTGGAGCAAAAATTATGTAGTTATATTAATATGTATATTCGTTGGTGAAAATGTTAGCTTTATTGGTGTTTGCAATCTTTCATTTGCGAAATATTGGGTTCTTCAACCTTTTCATACCTGGCGCCCACTTTTGCAATTTTCATGAGGTTAAATTTTCCTTACCGTCCACTACAGTCTAAATTGAAGAAAATTTCGGAATGATCCAATGAGTTTGTGTATTTTTGAGATTTGTAATCATCATGTAGCATATCCTTTGCAGAACGTCGCACTCATGTCCGTCTGAAATAAACTTGATCGCTTGCCAAATCTCCAGCCTGCTCCAAAATCATGACCATGTACTCCTTGACATCTTGGTGCCATCGCCTTCTTGGTCTGCCTCTACCTCACTTGTCTGGCACCATCCATTACCGTTCTCTCAAGACCGTTGTGTTTTTTGATGAGGCCAAAGTATTTCAATTTTCTTTTCATGATGAAATTTATGAACCAGGTCTCATCTACGCCCAACTCTTGTCGAGTGTCTGCATTCTTCTTTTTTTTCTTCGTTCCACGGCATTATGAGGACCTTTCTATAACATGTCTTCTTCTTCTTCTTCTTCTTTTGCTTCTTCTTCTTCGCTCGTTCTCAAACTCCTGTTACCACCGCCATGAAACGGGTTTGTAAGTAGCAGGATTCAATCCGGAAAACGGAATGCGTTGTGTCGTAGTTTACAGCTTGATTGCGATATTTTCACCTTTCGGTCCGACACATTAGACGTCAGCATGTTATAACATTTCGACTTAAAGGAATTGATGTTTGGGTAATTATCACAGCTTATTTTACACAGCTCTATGCTGCCACGAGAATGACACTGGTTCTCAAAATGTGCACTTAACTTAACTTCATGATACTGAAGGCTCTATACAGTCTGTTTACAACTAGTATATTTCACTACACAGATACTAAAAATGACTGTGATCATCCAATCTATTTTTGAATCCGTTAACTGACCCTGCCTTCACCACATCATGTGGCAATGCATTCCAAGCATTCGCCACTTTCTAAAAAAAAAAAATTTATATTTTTAATCTGGACTTGCCTTTAAATAATTTGAAGCTATGACCTCTAGTTCTTGTAGCAGGCTGACCTTTGAAAAAAACTTGGTAGTCAAATTTATCCTTTCCTTTGATTAATTTCTAATTCTGTATTAAGTTACCTCGAATTCTTCTCTGTTCTAGACAGTCCAGACCAGGTTTTCTAAGTCTCTCCTCATAACCATAATTCTGGAATCCCACGATTATTTTTGTAGATCTTATTTATATCCTTTCTATCATGTCTATATCCACTCTATGATATGGACTCCACACCTAAATACAATACTCAAATTTAGGTCTCATCAATGATTTATATAGTTTGACAATCACTTCCTTGCTTTGATGTGTAATGTTTCTTTTAATCATACCCAGGGGGGGGGGGGATTAACCTTTTTCACAGCCACCTGGACTTGCTCCCGCACCTTACATGTATCATCTATTATAACACCTAGGTCCCTTTCCTGTTCTATCTGTCTAGTATTATTTACTGCCATCATGTAATTATGTTACATATTTGATCTTCCCATGTGGATGACTACATTTTTCTACATTAAACTCCATCTGCACTATTGTTGGTAGATTCTTCAGTTTGCGTTTTTAATACACCATGTAATTATTCTGCTACCGACCACCTGAAAGTTAGAATCGCCGACTAGTGGGCAGTACCGACCAGGTTCAAGAGCACTGCATTGCATCCATGTTCTTTTTTGTTAAGAATCGACAGACATCAATGCAGTCTTGGCAGACTCACAGGTACATTAGTGGTAAAAGTACATAGGTACATTGGATCCCATCTCATTGAACAATTCCTATCCTGACAAATTGTCAAAATAATGTGGGGAAACTGTCTCAATACGATATAAGCATAACTTATGAAGATGACAAGATGTTTACTTGATGTAGATACATGAACAATTGGCAAATGGTGCATCTAGCGCATCACAAAATAAATTAATTAAAAACAAATTTGCAACAGAAATGAACAAGTGATGATTTTAAAAATTGCGACGGGCTTCAACAGTGAAACAAAAACATCTGCTGCAATGAACTCTAGTGGCCATCGCCTTCATCGGACACGCTTTTATGAGATACCAATAACTTCAAGCCTACCACTGCCCACTGTTGTCTTTAATATACACATTGACGCCAGAAAAGCAAAATTCGAGTGTATATGTGTGTTTTCTTTCTTTAAGCCTGTTTTAATAGACGCACACTTCCTGAGATACAAGATTTAAAAAAAACAAACAATGGAATCGATGTTGACATTATGCATCGAGTTTTATTGTCTTAACCGTGTTCTTGGTGGTCTTATTTATTCTTTGTAACACATAACGACGAGAGCGATAGCGAGTGGGATAATCGTGCTATAATTACAAACTCTGCAAGATATAAACAAAATTATGGGGTGTCGCCAATATTGCACTATAAATAAAATATACAAATAACTTACGTTACCTCCTTTTGTTATCTCTAATTTAAGTTTTTACTTCCTCAACTCATAATTAAGCTCTCCAACAGGCAATTTGGCAGCAATAATAATTACTTATTAAGTAAGAACACGGAGAAGAGGATGTTAGAAACTACTACGGTTAAATGGTTACACCTGGAGAGAGACAGAACGAGTGGCCTTGGGCCTTGTATGCTGGTGAGATAAGGCCAATGGTTGATGCATCGTGAGAAGAGATGCGCTCTGATTGATTTGATTGATTGATGAGCCAAAAAATGTTTTGGTTTGTGGCTGGCCTCTCGACCTGGCAACAGTTCACACAGGGCGTAATCAATATGGCTTCCTGTTTACTCGTCTCTGGGAGAAGTGATGAGTCCGTGTTTTTGCTCTAACTTCCGTACTGTAGCAGATATATAAGTTTTCATCTAGCAGCGAAATAAAGGTAAGTGTAATTAAATATTAATTATTTGTTTACTAGTTTCACTGAGTTGATTTTGGCACTCAGCATGTAAATGTGCATTGTTGAATCATCAGGAACCATGTATATTTTTGTTTGTTGTAATGAACTGAGTCTGGTTGTATGTAAGTCTCTCACTCAAACTCAAAGTAGTCAAAGACTGCTTTTTACTAAACTTTAATTTAGTCAAAGTTGAGTGGGGGAGAATAAGTAAGTTGATAAATATACGTTAAATAGTATTGACCAAACCTTAAGAAAAGAAGATGATCAATTGATTTATTTAAATTTTTTATTTGTCATAGTTGGCTTTGAAAATAATAAATATATGTACATGTTCTCAATGTTCTGTGTTCACATTACAACAAGGGAAACAACATATTAAACTAAAGGGAATTAAAAGTGCATTTACTTGTAGAAGTAAACAGAAGCCAAAACGAACATTCTTGACGTATTCAATTATCTTACCAATCTCATTAAGTGAATATAAGCCGGCTTTTCAAATATTTGGTGAATATTTTGGCAACATTATCAGATGTCAAAGTGTTTGTTGCACATATCACACTTTGAAATAAAATATTATATATAAAACACACACAAACTAACAAAGTAGACCTAAAATATTGTTGTTGTGTATAGGATTGATTTCCCCTCAGTGGATCCTGATTACCTTGCTAGGGTGGAACACACCTCCTTGCATATAAGCACCTCCTTGCACATAATAAAAGACAGCCAAAGAGAGTTGTGCATGTGCTAGCAACCTCAGTGCGTAAAACAAATTACTATGGACTATAGAAACTACTACTGCGTGAGCTGAGTAAGCATATGTGCTTTGGCTCGCCTTAGCACAGGCTTCCTGTAGGAGGTCAACCATAGTGGTGGCCAGATACTCTGTCTTGAGTGAAAAAGGGACAAAACATTAGTGTCTAATCTGTAATCCTGATATTAAATCAGGCACAACCAGTGCAGGATAGTCAAATGTTGTTTACTGATTTCAGTGTTTTACTCAATCCCTGTATAGCATAGGTCTTTAGCAAATACACACCAAGTCATAAATGTCCACCTGTCAGCATCTATTGAAGTTTTGTAGTTTAAAGTTTCTACAGGATGGTGTAGCCAACTCATTGCCCAACACTCCTTACTTGCCTGTTATAACATGTCTGGCAGGTTACAGTGTTACTATTCTTTGTTCCTTTTTCTGGTGCCGATAACACTCTGGGAACATTAGTATTGGTGCATCTATAAAATTATAAAATGTAGCAGAAGTAACTTTTTGGGTTAATATTTAAGAAATGTACATATTTTGAACTATGTTGGCCCAAAATCAGATAAATAAGTGTCATCTTCTCATTAAATGGTTGGTGACTGTATTGCATATCAATCATATTTCTATTGTCTTAATTAAACAATATGTATGATAATTATTTTGTTTGTCTACCTTTTAATGATTTCTTTATGCTCTTAGCACAACTTTCCTCTTGCCCATGTGCATACATCCTGTTCCTCTATTATTACACTAACTGCATAAACAAAAATTTTTAAAATTTTGTTCGCCTTATTTCTCAATTCCCCAAGGTGGTGTGCGTTGCACTGCGGTTATTATTTTGCGCCTGTCGGCCTAGAGCATCCGACTTCGGCATGCATTTTATGTAAGGGTCTGTTTCCTACTGGATTTTCTAAGGGTTTGCTTTCTCGGGGTAACGGCCGATGATGTGATGGGGATCGAACCCAGCACCTTCTGGTTGTAAGCCGTGTCACTTAACCACTAGCCCACGCCGTTCCCTCACTAACTGCAGTACCAAGTGAAGGTCTAGGGAAACGACTTCTAAAATGCATGAACAACATTTTCTTAATTGACTTAACAGCATGAAAAGTACACAAGATCTGTGTTATACACTGTTTTTTATTAGTCTTTTACTTGTAAAATGCAGGTGATTATTTTCATTCACTACATAGTTTGGTTTATGGAAACTACATATGTGTTCATCTGTTTTATTCCTAATAATCTCATTCTTCTTCTTCTTCGTACGCATTCAGACAGGAACAATTATTTTTTCGAATAAAGCGGCGGTCATCCTGAGGCTGTCGACACTGCCATAGAGCTTGTCTTGCAGTTCCACTGGTGATGGCCACATCTGCTTTCTCTGATCCTCGTATGTCGGGCAGTTCTGCAGCAGATGTTCAGCGGTCATTTTACCGGTACCGCACGGGCATTCGTCGGTACCACCTATCTTTAATTTGTTAAATAGGTGGTACTTCAGTCTATTGTGGCCAGTGCGAAGTCTGAAGACAACGACCTGCTCTCTTCTGTTCAACTGGTAATAGGCATCGTTTTTGGTGTAACCAGTATGTTCGGTTTCCCATTTGGTCATGTATCTGGCTTTGATAAGCCGTTTTGACTCTTCGTACGTCAAACTAGTATCTGTTTGTGGTAGTCTTGCACCTTCTTTTGCCAGTCTGTCTGCCTCCTCGTTGCCTTGGATGTTGCAGTGTGATGGGACCCACTGTACCACTACCCTTTTTGGTGCGGACTGCTGGCACAGATGGCAGAGTGCTGCTCTTAAGTCATTAAGCTCAGTGTTTTTCTGGCTTTTTAGCGCTGTGACTACGGCGAGAGCATCTGTAAGCAGGACTATATGGCTTTCATTTTCTTTGTGTGTCACCATTTCTTCCACTGCCGCCCTCAGTGCCTCTGCCTCCGCTCTGAAGTTGCTTGTGTACTTACCAGTAGCGAATGACAGTGTTATTTTTCTGCCATTTGGTAGGTTCAGGAATGCTCCTGCCCCTCCGTTCTATGTAGTGTTTGTTACAGAACCGTCGGTGTATGCATGGGTCCAGTCCATGCTTGGGTAGCTTTTCGATATAAAGCTTAGGGTAGTATCTCTCCTTTCTTTTTCAGTCTGGCAGTTTTTGTTTCCAATACCTGGTATATTTTCTACCACCTCTGGAAATATATCCTGCCTCCAGGTAGGTTTTCGAACAGTAGTGATGGGTTTTGGTGTTGTTAGTGCGTTAATGGGATCTTCGTGCATCTTTGCTTTGGCTATTTCTGCAAAGTTTCTGCGCTTTAGTTTCCCATTTCCCAAATTGTTTAGTCTCTGGTGCATTGGATGGTCAGTCAGTCTTCGGAGTTTCTCTGACTGCAGCTGGGCTCTGCAGTCTCTTCTATCGGTCATGGATTGCAGTTTTGTAATATTTTTAAGTTCTACAATTGGCGTTGACTTCATGCCTCCTGTTATATAATCTCATTCATTGCACTATGGACATACACACAGGTGCTCAGTCTTTGTTGGTAAATGGTGAAGGTTGTGGATACTGATACTCCTGTAGATCTTTGGTTGTACATGCACCCCAATCCGCTCGACACTCGTTTGATTTCAAAGATCTGTAGTCAGTGAATTGCTGATTCAACTATTGCTGTGTCATTATCCAACAGGTGGTTGTGTTGATAGGGATAACAATGTCACTCTATCCATATCTTAATTTATAGCTGTCCATCGTTGTCGATGAGGACCACCGACATCATCCTAGTCACAGATTTCCCTGTTGGGTGTGGGTGCGCATGTGACTGAACAGGCCAATGCGGGCACGAAAACATCTGCTGCATAACGGGCACACAGGATCTGCAGAAGGTGTTGGTGTTCCTGCTGTTTGTGATTTCTGGGTCTCATGTCTGCTCTGGGCTTTAACAACATGGTGGTCTTAGCTACACTCGCTTTGACTGCTCTTCTCCAGTCAGATCTGTTTTGCGCAAGACATTCCCAGGTGTCGACGTCTATTTGGCAACGTTTCAGTGAGTCCCTCAGACGTCTTTAAAACGTTTCTTTGGTCGCCCTTTCTCGCGCCATCCCTTTCTCAGCTCGCCGTAGAGAAGCTTCTTTTGGAGCCATTCATGTATTTGACATACGGACGAGGTGTCTGGCCCATCCTAGTTGTGCTTTTTCTAACAGTGCATGGATGCTGGGCATGTTTGCCCTCGAGAGAACCTCAATGTCAGTGACTCGATCTTGCCATCGGATGTGGAATATTCGCCTCAGGCAACCTGTATGGAAGTCCAGCTTTCGCAGGCAAAGAGTAGGGTTGGAATGATGGCGGTACGGTAGACTTTGAGTTTGGTCTTGACGCTGATGCCACGACGTTCCCACACCATCGAGTGCATTCTACTAAATCTATATCTAATGTGCTGATAATGAGGAAACCAAGATGTCAACTCTTTCATTGATCTACATCAGCAGCCTGAAGGTTTGAGTACTATACAGTTGCTATCCACTCATATATTAGCCAGCCTGTCTGTACCTTCTGAGGTAAGGATTTGGAGTCTGACACGACTGGTCTTGTCAAAGAGATCTCAGATAACCATCTCAGAGTATAGATTGTTCTTCTGTATGCCAAACTACACTCTGTTATAACCTGATCTCTAGTAGAGAAGCCCCAATCTGATATCTCATTGCATAACTCGGATCCATCATGAAGTTCATCACTATCCTGAGGGTTATCATTTATCATCTGGTTAACCTTGAGTGCTACTCGTTTCATCACTCTCTTCATTTCCTTTCTAGGGTTACAATGGCTATGTAGTAATTTGTTGTTCTTCTTCGTTCATCCTCAAACTCCTGCTACAGGGGATGGCATGGCCTAGTGGTTAAGTGGCACGGCTCACAACCGGAAGGTGCTGGGTTCGATCCCCATCACAGCACCAGCCGTTACCCCAGGGAAGCAAACCCTTAGAAAATGCAGGAGGAAGCAGACCCTTACATAAAATGCATGCTGAAGTCGGATGCACTGGGCCGACAGGCGCAAAATAAAAACCACAGTGCAACGCGCACCACCTTGGGGATTAGAGAAATAAGGTGAACGCAAAAAAAAAAACAAAAAAACTTCTGCTACCATACCAAGCCTTGAAATGCACTTTGCAATTAGCAGGATGTTGCCCGGAGAACATAATGTGTTGTGTCGTAGTTTACAACTTGACTGGGATATTTACACCTATCGGTCCGACACATCCGACTTCAGAAGGCATTTTTTATTACCGGACTAGCCTTCACTCTTTGATCTCGTCTACTTAGCCAGTCTGCTCTGTTGCAGCTTGTTATCCAGGATCACTGTGTGGAGGTGTAGATAGGTCTTGGCAGGTCTGGTTCGCTGACCCTGATGCTAACAGCTATGGGCCGCTGACCACTGCACCCTATACACTGCTCAGCATCTTGATCCTAGAGTAAGATGAAACATACTGATTAAGACTTACATCTTACTTCATTGTAAGGCTCTATGAAATAGGCTGTATCACAATTATGGCCACCGAGGTGAATAAACACTGTAATCCTCATAGTGATAAGCTTACAGAGGAGCCTCACATTTGCACTATAGCCAGGAAGACCTCAGACCACCTTCATAAGTAAGCTTCAGGATTTAAGAACAGCAACCCACCATCAAAGAAATGTAAAGAGTTAAATGAATTCGGTACTAGTGACTTCCAACAACAACAAAAACAGCACTAGTAAGAGCGAAGAACTTTAGTGCAGCCCTGATCATATTGACATCACATCTGACAGCATACGAAGAAGAAGAAGAAGAAGATATTCACATCAGTTCTAATGTCCAAGATCTGAAGTAGAGTGCAGCTGTTCACTCCATCAGGACAGCTGATATCTAGTTCACCAGTCATTGGGTTGATTGCACTCTCCTTTAAACAGTGCATCAAAGTCAAACCAATTATATGCATCCTCCAGGTCGAGAGCCACAGCGACTGTTCCTTGTCTGTACTGGAGACCCTCATTCACATCATCTGTAAATGTTCAAGGGTTAACCCAGGTCTCCTTTATTTGTCTGTAGCTGTCCAGTTGTTGTTGTTTCAAATGCACAAAATTAGTATGTTTACTTGAAAAGGACGTTATGTGGTAGATTGCAGTAGCTTTCCTCACATCCTGAGCATTCTGATATGGGTAGACCAGGTTCCTCCAAGCGGTTGTGCTATGCTTGACTTCATCTGCGTATTGCTCACTACTATGGGGATCAACTGTTCAGTTTATCGGGTAGAATTTATTCACGTTCTTGATGAGACATTTGTTTGGCGTCAATCTTCTCAAGCAACTTGCTAATGTTCTGTAAGGTGAATTGTTGACAGTTGTAGGGACTGAGCGCAGATAACTATGGAGTCAGTTCTCAGGTACTGATGCTTCTCTTCAGATGTACACAACAAGTGTCTTCATTGTATTCTTCGTGCTAGATGGCTGGCGGTAATGGCAAACACAGATCTGTTGGAAAGAACATGGCAACAACCAATACTATAGGAGATTTGAGAGAGAAAGTGGAGATGAATAGGACACACCCACAGATAGAAAGAAGCCGGACAGTATAACCAGGCTTATACATGAGCTAGGGGCTGAGGATGCAGCAGTGAATGAGCTGACAGTAGCCAGTACCTCAAAGCTGGCTGCTTGCATCAAAGTCAATGAACCACAGCTGACCAAGACCCTATTCTGCTTCCAAGTGGCGGCTCTGGAAACAGGATGCACCAGTGTAGGTATTCAAGGTATATTTCTCCTGACCCTGGCTAACATTGTTTGATCAGCGTGTTTTGTCTGACCAGACGTTAGCCTCATCGTCCCGTCAGGTGAGGATCTTGGTCAGTATATTTCTTCTGACCCTGGCTAACATTGTTTGATCAGTGTGTTTTGTCTGACCAGACGTTAGCCTCATCGTCCCGGATATTTTTATTAACAAAATACAACTTACAATGTGTGTTCAAAAAGTATCCGTACTTTGGGCTAGAGAAATACGATTACTCACCTGGAGATTAAAAACCCTAATCCGCTTGAAAGTATATCCTTGAGACTCTACACACTTCTCCCAGCGGACCTTGGTACTCCACACACTTTTCCCAAATGCCCCGCCATTGTTGGAAGCACTTCAAGAAGTCCTCTTTGATAATGAAGTTCAGTTGGGTCATTGCATTTCACATAATGTCTTCTCATGACTCAGATCGGGTCTCTTTCAGCGAAATTTTCAGCCTGTTGAACAGCCAACAATCGCAAGGGGCTATGTTGGGATAACCACAGGAAAGTTGTGTTTGGCCAAGAAAGTCTGAATCATATGTGAAGAATGGGCGGATGAGTTGTTATGATGGAGCTGCCACGTTCCCGTTGTCCACAGGCCCGGTCGTCTGGGCCGAGCAGCATCACAAAGACGACGGATGACCTCCACGTTGTACTCTATGGTCATGTTTTGACCTTGTAGCGCGTGACCCGCGGTAGTAAAAGAAAGCGGTCAACATGACTTTGACATTGCTGCGCACCTGCCTTGCTTTTTTTGAACCTCAGTGGTGATGAATGTCTGAAATGTGACGACTGCAGCTTGGTTTCTGGATCGTATCCATAAACCCATGACTCGACACCACGTGGGAATCACCTAGCTTTTGGCCAAATTTGATGCAACAATTTCCTCTAATTCGTGATGAATGAAAACCCGACAGGTGCTCACTACACTCAACACTGATTACCAGCGACTGACGCAATCTGCGGCGAGAAAAATTCACATTCACGCATGTGCATGACGGTCTCCTATGCCTATCTGCCGAAGACCAAACCCCCCCCCCCCCCCGTGCTTCATTTGTTTCCTTATAAAATTAAGGTCGGATACTTTTTGAACACATCTCGCATTAGGCTACACGCAAGACTCCTTGTAATTTCAACCAAAGTGTTTGTTTCAGTCCTTTGTTCCAAGTTAAAAAGAATGTAGCCTTCCAAGCATGTTGTAAAGTAGTCACAAAAGAAGGTTATGCATATGGCTAGTAATCTCATCTTGTAAAACTATTGATATTGAAACAGCCACTGGAAATGCTGGGATACAGGCTTCCTCTAAAGGGGTCAACTGTAGGGGTAGCCCTATGCTTCACTTGGGACGAAACAATATTTTAAAAAAACCCTATCACGTGCCAAGGTGAACCGGAATGATTAGGTCAAGTCGAGGTCACGATGCAACAGGTCACTATGGCAAATAGAAATGTCGCTCTGCTGCCAAGTTTTGTAGAAGTCAGGTTAAAGATTTCGTTTTTGTTTTGCTAGCACCAGCATACTAGACTTGAGGGGAATATTTCTGCATCGGGTCAGAAGCAGCAAACGAGCTGATGCGATTTTGTGTTAGTGTATTGGTACCCACTCAAGCGTGAATCTCGCATAAAAATGTAAACTTGAAATATTTCAAGATTGTAAAAGGTGGCGATAAAGGGTTGTGTGTGGGGCTAGCAACTTAATTATGGGTATACATTGTCACAGTAGGGAAGGGCGATGATAATTTTAGGGTAAGTTGAGTCATAAGGTAAAAGGACATAATCGTTCACCTGTTCCAAAAATAGAAATCCAGTCAGGGAAGGCCGGCCTAATTTGTGGCTATTGTGCTGTGAGAAAAAATAGCGCGATAGTGACCGTCTTCAATCTACCAATTAAGCTGATACCTTCGATGTGTTAGGCTGGACACAATCAGCTTTACCGATTCACGAGTTTGCTAACATGTCACTACGCTTGAAATGACTATTACAATTTCTAATTTATTTCACATATGTTTTTATGCAAAATGTCTTCTCTAATTCTCTACAAAACTTTTGGGATAGCTCTGCCTATTCTAAGGCTTTGCTACTGCACAAACCATACCTGCTGGGGCAGGCAAGGACTTTTGTGAAGGCTTCATGTAAAGAAGCCGACTGTTGTGATGGGCTCATACTTGGACTGGAGCAAACCAGCATTTTGATCTATTAGACTGGCCTCTGCACAATACCGATTGTAGACTTTTGTACTCACATTCTTTTGTTCCACTTAGTTGTTATCATTTTAAGATTGGAAGATTGTAGGCTTTTGTGTACACACGTTTTCCCAGTCAGAATTTTAAATTAGTTCCTCTCCTTCTACCATGTGATGTACAGACGTTTCCCAGTAAGAATCTTGACCTGAATTAGTTCCTCTCCTTCTACCATGTGATGTACAGACGTTTCCCAGTCAGAATTGTGACAGATTTAGTCTGGGCAGACAAATCGTGTCTCCCTATTGACACATTTTGTTGCCTATGGTAACGCGCAAGCGCAGTTGTATACTTGTATTAATTTAGAGGTGGGCCTTTCTTCTGACCGGACCATTCACGTCGACAAGTACCGTGGCGGAGTAATAGTGACGCCATTTTGAAAGTTACGCCCACTAAGAAAATAGTCTGGTGTTATAAAAGCCGATACTCTTCCCCTTCTCTCTCTACTCACCTCACTCTGTTTCATTTGACTCTGTCCTACAGTCACACCCTTGCACAACTTTCACACGCGCCCTCGTGGTAAAGCCCTTCCATTGCACTTTGGTTGGGCTAGCTTCTGAGGGCGCACAAACCTAGCATAGGTACATACAGATGCACACATGCATTCAAGCACTGGTTTATGCGTCCTGATATCGCCCAATGGACTACGGTCTGGGGTGGAAAATGGCGCGCCTCCGCCAGTAGAAACTAGTGAGGCAAACATTTAAGCAAAAAAAAAAAAAAAAGAGCTAGGATGGACTTTACGCGATTTAGCGATACGCTGAAGAAGAGGGACTTTACGCGATTTAGCGATACGCTGAAGAAGAGGGACTTTACGCGATTTAGCGATACGCTGAAGAAGAGGGACTTTACGCGATTTAGCGATACGCTGAAGAAGAGGGACTTTACGCGATTTAGCGATACGCTGAAGAAGAGGGACTTTACGCGATTTAGCGATACGCTGAAGAAGAGGGACTTTACGCGATTTGCAGAGCGCAAGAGATTTGAAGAAAGGAGAGACATTACACGAGTTTGCAGAGAGACGAACTTTACACGATTTGAAGGGGGACGGCGTGGCCTAGTGGTTAAGTGGCACGGCTCACAACCAGAAGGTGCTGGGTTCGATTCCCATCACAGCACCGGCCGTTACCCCGGGGAAGCAAACCCTTAGAAAATGCAGGAGGAAGCAGACCCTTACATAAAATGCATGCTGAAGTCGGATGCACTGGGCCGACAGGCGCAAAATAAAAACCACAGTGTAACGCACACACGCCTTGGGGAATAGATAAATAAGGCGAACGGAAAAAAAAAAAAAAAAAAAACACGATTTGAAGAAGAGGGACTTCACGCAATTGGCAGTGCGCAAGAGGTTGAAGAATAAATACTCTGCGCGATTTGAGATATATATATTCAACGCGATTTGAAGAAGAGACGTTATTTGATTTTGCAGAGAGACAAGACTTTACACGATTTGCAGAAATACTCTACGCGATTCACAAAGCGATACAGATTTGAAGAAGAGACGTTACACGATTTGCAGAGATACGAACCTTACACGATTTGCAGTTACTTTACGCGATTTTGCAGAGCGCAAGAGATGGTAGAAAAGAAACTCTATGATTTGCAGAGAAACGACCTTACGCGATTTGCTGAGCGATAAATTGAAAAGATTGTCAGCACGAGTTGCACGAGGTTTCCCAGCGCTCGACTCCTTGAACGAGTTGGCCACTTTATTTTGAACTGGACGTCACAGTGTCTGAGCTCCAGTGTGGGGTGTTCAGTCTTCAATTGTAAGAAGAATTTAATCTAAGTTGGGGTATGACCAGCACCAGTCATGTGTGCGATATTTTGAATCGTTGTCAGTCATAATTGCCCGCTGTGGGAGTGAACCTTGCCATCTGGAACGTGTGTTGACCCGCGACAAGTTGTCACGTGTGTTGACCCGCGACAAGTTGTCACGTGTGCTGACCCGCGACAAGATGTCACGTGGTCAGCCGGCCCTTGTTCAAGACACGTCGTTCAAACCTGTGGCTGCTTCATTTAGTTTTTCCTGACATCCACCACGCAGTTCAAAATGCGTCACTGAGGAACAGGACCAAGGGAGATCTACCTGGGTTGAGGTCACAGCACGAAGTATTCATCGGCGTCATTCCGCCATAATTCGGACTTACGGCAGGCCAAGCACTGAAAAAGTGACTGTTGACAACAGATTAGGTGTAGCGGTAGGGAGAGTACCTGGGGGAGGCACCTACCTCCTACCAGGCGCGTCAGCAGGGTTGCGAATTGCTGAAAGGCCTCCTAATTTGGAGGTTAGCAGCGAATAAATAAGCAGCCGTGAACAAAAACGGGTCGGCAGGCATGGAGGCTGTAAGGAGGCAGCCCCTCCACCATGCAAAGACACAACAGGCTAATCACCTGTTTGTCTTTAAAAATAATTACAAGTCAAAACATAGAGAAAACCGGACTGACCTCAACGGCGACGAACAGGCGAGACGGCGGATAGAGCAGTGTGGCGTTCTCTTTGGCAAACCTCTACACCTCACGGTAGAAGAGGAGCGACTAAGTAAGTAAGTAAAGTAGGGAGAGTATTAGGTTAGGTAATCCCTGGATAGGAGTGAGTGACTTGTGTGGATAGTAAAAGAGTGGCAGTGTAGAAAAGAGGAAGGAATAAGAATTTGTTTACCAATGTTCGATGATAGTGTTCTTTAGTAGTTTGTGTTGGTTAGTGTGTTAAATTCTTCTGGTTAAAGTAGATGGACGAGGAGCGGCCTTAGATACGTTAGAAAGAGCAAGATCATGTTCCATCTGCTACAGAATCTTGACCTGAATTAGTCTTCCCCCTCTACCGGGAGATGTACACATGTTTTCCCAGTTAGAATCAATGCCTTGAAACGTGCACTTATCATGATTTGAAAAAAGTCGATATGTGTTTCCAGTTATACGTCGATGGAACTTTGAAGAGGGCACATTTTAATCATATTTTCCACACATAAAGAAAATGAGAGCCATATAGTCCTGCTTACAGATGCTCTGGTCGTAGTAACAGCGCTAAAAAGCCAGAAAAACATTGAGCTTAATGACTTAAGAGCAGCACTCTGTCAACTATGCCAGCAGTCCGCACCAAAAAGGGTAGTGGTACAGTGGGTCCCATCACACTGCAACATCCAAGGCAACGAGGAAGCAGACAGACTGGCAAAAGAAGGTGCAAGACAACCACAAACAGATACCAGTATGACGTACGAAGAGTCAAAACGGCTTATCAAAGCCAGATACATGACCAAATGGGAAACTGAACATACCGGCTACACCAAAAACGATGCCTATTACCAGTTGAACAGAAGAGAGCAGGTCGTTGTCTTCAGACTTCGCACTGGCCACAATAGACTGAGGTACCACCTATTCAACAAATTGAAGATAGGTGGTACCGACGAATGCCCGTGTGGTACCGAGAAAATGACCACTGAGCATGTGCTGCAGAACTGCCCGACATACGAGGATCAGAGAGAGCAGATGTGGCCATCACCAGTGGAACCACAAGAGAAGCTCTCTGGCAGTGTCGACAGCCTCAGGATGACCGCCGCTTTTTTCGAAAAAATAATGGTTACTGTCTGCGTACGAAGAAGAAGAAGTAATCATATTTTCTTCATCTATACAATTCTTTCTATACATTCCCCAGTGAACATTTCATCCTCATGATATGAATTTTAAGGGGATCCTAGATAATTAGCAGTTTTTCAATAAGCTGCCGGGCTTTCGATTTTGAGTTTTAAAATGCTGAACAAATCCAACCAAAACCGAACCTTTTCTAACAGAAAAGTAAACACTATTTTAATTATACTGTTTGTATTGGCTGTGGGCCATGCTAGAACAAATAACACATTCTGTCGACAACATATAATTAGAAGACCGCTTTCAACGAAAACCTACATGTTTTTTGTTTTTGTTTGTTGAAACTGAGCCTATGCGTGTTTGTAACACAGTTGTCTTTTATTAATGGACGTCCCAGGTGCGAGCGGTTACATCCCCTTCCGTATCTGTAACTGTCGAGCCAGGGTACTTAGCCTAATTGCTTTTTACCCCCGTTGTAACTGTGTTAAACAAGGATCACGCGACTCCCATTGCAGACACGGCCATCATGGATGGAGTGTTGGAAACTGTCATGTACTAGATATCAACGTTTTGTGTGATGGTGTCACCAGCTACATTTCTTACTCTCTCCACCTTAACTAAGTTCGGTACACGATTTACAGCATGGCAAACCTGGGTGGTGTGTGGAGTTTGGCGTTTAATCTGATGTAACACAATCTTTAGCTGCTATATAAACTCTTAAATAGTATTGGTCGGCTATACAGTTCTTGATTCTTGGTCACTGCGCCAATTGGCACAGTTCTCTCTACAAAAAATCTAGTACATTTTAAGCAAAATTAATCTTTATTGTCAATAAACACTCAAATCTGATACTAACTGATGTAGTCAGTCATAGCGTCACTCAAATCTGATACTAACTGATGTAGTCAGTCATAGCGTCACTCAAATCTGATACTAACTGATGTAGTCAGTCATAGCGTCACTCAAATCTGATACTAACTGATGTAGTCAGTCATAGCGTCACTCAAATCTGATACTAACTGATGTAGTCAGTCATAGCGTCACTCAAATCTGATACTAACCGATGTAGTCAGCCATAATGGCACTCAAATCCTGATACTAACTGATGTAGTCAGCCATAACGGCACTCAAATCCCACATGAACTGAAGAAATTGAAGGCAGCCTTTACAGCTCATTCACTGCTGCACCTTTACCCCGGACCTCGTGTGTTTGGGGCCTCTTCTATAGAAAGACCAGTTTTCCTGCTGTTACTCGGCCGCTCGATTTAATCCCATAGCATACACGGCTGCATGGGATGAAGTGTTATGAATTTTGTTTTACTAGCTGTTGAGACCTCAAACCTCCAGGGGTTGGCATGGATCTACTGTCCTGGTCATGCTGGGTTTCAGGGCAACGAAAGAGCTGCCATCTTGGCTTTACAAGCTCCCATCATGGGCATCATGTTAGTGATGGATAGGAATGGCGTTTTGAAATCAATCAATGACCGCATGTTATATGAGGACACCGCAATAGATGAAGCAGCAATCCACAGGCTGCAAAGTTTCGACATTAAACGAGGTTCGAGCGGAGTATGACGCACGAGAGGCCGGCGCTGGAGAGTGTACAACCAGCGAGCTACAGGGACCATCAGCATCCATACCCTGCGCCATTTGTTGAGAGAGACTGAGCACCTGCCCGGAGTGCAGTGAAGTCGATTCTTAGAAACAGAAACAGATAATCGCCCACTTGGTACATGACACAATGGTTCACACATTGCGACAGATAGCGATATCTCGCACCGACAATCCTGTCTGTTATTTACCTGCACCCATCTTTGCTATTTACTAAGTACAACTTACTCACTCTCTGTTATCATTATCGAGCGTCCTTGCATCAGGTCCTCCTCACTAACAGATGTACGACCTTAATCTTGTGAATTCGGTGATGGTTCTAGCCACCTGCCTCCGCCTTGTCTTTGCCATCTCATAAATATACCTTCTTGTTGCTGATCACTTCTCGGTTTTTGTTCATTGAAGGTTTGAACCTTCGTTTAGCGATGGTAAGCTTTTTTCTAAGTGGTAGAACGCTAGCGTATCGTGGTAAAATCTACCGGGTTCGACACGCTCAAGTCGATCCGTCTGTAAATGGGTACAATGCTTGATATTAGGATATGAAAGGACGACGAATGTGTCGGACCGAAAGGTGGAAAAGTCACAGTAATTCTGTAAACTAGCGACACAATGCATTCCGTGTCAGGGTTAGCGACCCATAGCTGACTGCTAGTCTCAGAGTCAGAGACCCATTGACTGCTAGCGTCAGGGTCAGCGACCTATAGCTGACTGCTAGCCTCAGGGTCAGCGACCCATAGCTGACTGCTAGTGTCAGAGTCAGGGACCCATAGCTGACTGTTTACCTACTGGGAAGATGTTTTCCAATCCTAGTCCGAGTCTATGGCGCTCCTACAGCCACTACGAATGTTCACCAGACCAGAGGAACACTTGTCAACTCAGATTGCAGATGACTACTAGAAGCAATACCAAACACGAGAGGTCAACAAATGCTGCGGGAAAATAGACCAGAGCTCAACAAATGCTGCGGGAAAATAGACCACAGCTCAACAAATGCTGCGGGAAAATAGACCAGAGCTCAACAAATGCTGCGGGAAAATAGACCAGAGCTCAACAAATGCTGCGGGAAAATAGACCAGAGCTCAACAAATGCTGCGGGAAAATAGACCAGAGCTCAACAACAACCATAGAACCTCAACAGTTGCTCTTCAGTGGCTTCCCTCCCTTTGTGGTGGAATAACAAGTAATGCGAGCTGATGCCATGTCTAAGCGGGCTGCAAGATGGAGCAGCATATCTGCACAGCGTCTTACCGAGAGGCAAAAACATCATCCACAATCAGTACAGCTCAAAATGGAAGAAATACATGGACGTGAGCAATAGTTCCTAGATGCCCCTGTGCAGGTACCAGCTCTGGTATGTGCTGGATGTAGCCGGGAAAAAGATTGTTTGCTTAGTGGGCTAGGCTCGAACAGCTTAATACTCCGCTGCGTTGGGTCAATCGCTTACGGGAGGAAGTTAACCGATGTGCGAGTTCATCTTAATAGAATCAGACACTAGAGCGACAGCGCATGAGCTGCAGTGGTCAGCGACACATAGCTGACTGCTAGCGTCAGAGCCAGCGAAACAGAGCTGTCAAGACCGTTCTACACCTCCATGCGGTGATCCTGGATAACAGGCTGCAGCAGGGCAGACTGGCTAAGGAGAAGGGATCGAAGAGGGAATGCTAACCCTAACTCATAAAATGCTTGCTGAAGTCGGATGTATTGGACCGAAATGTGCAATATCGCAGTCAAGCTGTAAACTACGACACAACGCATTCCGTTCTCTGGACTACATTCTACTACTTAAGCCCTTTTAGGGATTGGTAGCGGGAGATTTAGAACGAACAAAGCGAAGACACTAGAGCAAAGTAGACATGCAGCCTGTAAGGCGCCATAAATGCTTCTCTAAACAAACCATATAACCATGGCCGGTGTTATGCCATGTCACACAGTTAGTCGCCTCTTACAACATACTCTCTGTGAGGCAGTGGGGCTATTCTTGTCCTTGTCATACACAAAGACCCTGGCACACCACCCTGGCATAGACCAATAGGCTTGACCCAATCCACCAGCCTCACAGACACTAACACACCACCACCTTTCGTCTGAGAACAGACCACTGCAGACTATAGGACCACCTACATCGGCTCAAGATATCACACACAAGTGACTGCCCTTGTGTAACCGGAGTCCAGACCCCTGAACACATCCCACAGAACTGCCCCATATACAGAGACCTAAAATGCTAAACCTGTCTTGAGGGAGCCGAGGTGACACAGAAGCTGTGGGGCTGTGGACTTCGTCCTAGCGTCAGGGCTACAAATCTAGCATGCCCAAAAAAGCCTGAACGCAGAAGAAGAAGAAGAAGAAATACCTCTTTTTTTTCTCAACGATGTTATAACGAAACGACAGTAATGGGGGAGTTGCTGTAGTCGGCTTCCATGTTTGAACTCTTGTACAGCGCTAAAAATCACTTACAATATTTATCTTTTCTGCGATATAAGAAGACACTGCCAGACTAGGTACACAAGTAATCAACATTTCTTTGTGATCTTCTTGAATCAATAAGTGCGTTCTCAGTAATTACCTCCGTGAAGAGGCCATACAATGGCTTCTTCTTCATCTTCTTTCTTCTTTCTTTCTTCCTCCTTCTTCTTCTCCCCCCCCCCTCCTCCTCCTTCTTCTTCATCTTCTTCTTTCCTCTTTCTTCCTCTTCCTCCTCCTTCTTCCCCCCCCTCCTCCTCCTTCTTCATCTTCTTCTTCTTTCTTCCTCCTCCTTCTTCTTCTCCCCCCTCCTCTTCCTTCTTCATCTTCTTCTTCTTTCTTCCTCCTCCTTCTTCTTCTCCCCCCTCCTCTTCCGTCTTCTTCTTCCCCCCCCTCCTCCTTCTTCTTCATCTTCTTCTTCTTTCCTCTTTCTTCTTTCTTCCTCCTCCTTCTTCTTCTTCCCCCTCCTCCTCTTTCTTCTTCTTCTTCTTTCCTCTTTCTTCTTTCTTTCTTCCTCTTCCTCCTCCTTCTTCCCCCCTCCTCCTTCTTCTTCTTCTTCTTGCTGTTGTTGTTTCCAATGCCCACAATGAGTAGGATTACTCTTTTGTGCGCTATGAAAAGGACGTTAAGTGGTTGTTTGCAGTAGCTTTCCTGACATCCCGAGCGTGCCGATGAAGGTGAACCGGGGACCTCCAGACGGTTGTACTCTGCTTGACTTCGTCTGAGTATCGCTTGCTACTACGGAGATCACGTCGATCCCTCATCTTGTAAAGCCAGACTGCCACGAAAACAGCCCGTAACCAGGGGGGGCAACGTAGAAGCCTAGGTGAGTGTCTTGGTCAGAATATTTTGAATGACCCTGACTAACATTTCTGATGAGTATATTGTGCCTGACCAGACGTTAGTCTTCTTCATCTTCTTCTTTCTTCTTCTTTTCTTCTTTTTTCCTTCTTCTTCCTCTTCTTCTTCCTCCTCTTCTTCTTTCTCTTTCTCCTCTTCTTCCTCATCCTCTTCTTCTTCCTCTTTCTCCTCCTCTTCTTCCTCGTCTTTCTCCTCCTCTTCTTCCTCTTCTTTCTCCTCCTCTTCTTCTTCCTCTTTCTCCTCTTCTTCCTCTTTCTCCTCCTCCTCTTCTTCCTCTTTCTCCTCCTGCTCTTCTTTCTCCTCCTCTTCTTCCTCTTCTTTCTCCTCTTCTTCTTCTTCCTCTTTCTCCTCTTCTTCTTCTTCCTCTTTCTCCTCCTGCTCTTCTTCCTCCTCCTCCTCTTCTTCCTCTTTCTCCTCCTGCTCTTCTTCCTCCTCCTCCTCTTCTTCTTCTTCCTCTTTCTCCTCCTGCTCTTCTTCCTCCTCCTCCTCTTCTTCTTCTTCAGTGTAAATTCTGAATAGGACGATTGTCGTAGTTTATAACGGGTCTGTAATATCTGTCCCTTTCAGCCCAGCACAACCGATTTCATCTAACATTTCTAGGTACCAGGTTTACCATTCCCAGTGCAATCCCTATTCTCTTAGCCAGACTACACTAGTGCAGCCTGTTTCCAGGACCGCTACTTGGTGGCTGAATATGGTCCTGGTCAGCTATGGTTCCCTGATGCAAGCAGCCAGCTATGAATCGCTGTATGCAATCAGCTCATTCACTTCCCTGCATCTTCAGCCTGAAAACAACAACCTTAATATAGGAAAGTGCAATGAACCAGTGTATCTATTTTACCCACAAGTGTGTGAGAGAGAGAGAGAGAGAGAGAGGGACAGACAGAGAGAGGGACAGACAGAGAGAGACAGAGAGAGAGACAGAGAGAGACAGACAGAGAGAGACAGACAGAGAGAGACAGAGAGAGAGAGACAGAGAGACAGACAGAGAGACAGAGAGACAGACAGAGAGAGACAGACAGAGACAGAGAGACAGACAGACAGAGAGACAGAGAGAGAGACAGACATAGAGAGACAGAGAGAGAGAGAGACAGACGTTTCCCAGACCGAGGTTTTGTACGAGTGGGCCTTTTATCACAAGACCGTGACTTGAAACGTTATTTTGAGCTCTCTTATGGATGCCGAGGATACAGCAGTGAATGAGCTAGCAGCAGCCAGCGGCTCAAAGCTGACAGCAGCCAGCTGCTCATGACTGACAGCAGCCAGCTGCTCATGACTGACAGCAGCCAGCGGCTCAAAGCTGACAGCAGCCAGCGGCTCAAAGCTGACAGCAGCCAGCGGCTCAAAGCTGACAGCAGCCAGCGGCTCAAAGCTGACAGCAGCCAGCGGCTCATAGCTGACAGCAGCCAGCGGCTCAAAGCTGACAGCAGCCAGCGGCTCAAAGCTGACAGCAGCCAGCGGCTCAAAGCTGACAGCAGCCAGCGGCTCAAAGCTGACAGCAGCCAGCGGCTCAAAGCTGACAGCAGCCAGCGGCTCATAGCTGACAGCAGCCAGCGGCTCATGACTGACAGCAGCCAGCGGCTCAAAGCTGACAGCAGCCAGCGGCTCAAAGCTGACAGCAGCCAGCGGCTCATGACTGACAGCAGCCAGCGGCTCAAAGCTGACAGCAGCCAGCGGCTCATAGCTGACAGCAGCCAGCGGCTCAAAGCTGACAGCAGCCAGCGGCTCATAGCTGACCAAGACCCTGTGTCCCTCCAGACATCCACCCTGATGAAGAGACATCCTACACAAGGGACGTAACCGGCGGCAGGGAGAGCACTAGGCACGCACAACGTACAGTACAAAGTAATTGTAATGCCAGCCATATACTAGTACAGTACACGTATAACATATAATGCAAGACGTATGCCTTGATAGTCATAATTTATTTTTTTTGGTGTGCGTTCTCCTGATTTTGCTATTCCCCAAGGCGGTGTGCTCTGAACTATGGTTTTTGTTTTTGAGCATGTCGGTCCAGTGAATCCGACTTCAGCATGGATTTTATATAAAGGTCTGCTTCCTCCTGCATTTTCTAAGGGTTTGCTTTCCCGGGGATAATCGCCTGTGCTGTGATGTGAATCGAACCCAGCACTTTCGCGCTGTGAGCAGTGTCACTTAACCACTAGCCCACACCGTCTCCTGATAGTCATAATAAACGCTTATGTTCTGGTCTATCTACAAATTGTACTATATCTTCTGGTCTATCTACAAATTGTACTATATCTTCTGGTCTATCTACACATTGTACTGTATCTTCTGGTCTATCTACACATTGTACTGTATCTTCTGGTCTATCTACACATTGTACTGTATCTTCTGGTCTATCTACACATTGTACTGTATCTTCTGGTCTATCTACACATTGTACTGTATCATCTGGTCTATCTACATATTGTACTGTATCATCTGGTCTATCAACACATTGTACTGTATCTTCTGATCTATCAACACATTGTACTGTATCTTCTGATCTATCAACACATTGTACTGTATCTTCTGATCTATCAACACATTGTACTGTATCTTCTATTGTTTTTTAAATGTGCACGTTCCCTACGTACGAATAACAAGTACGTAGTCTAACAGTGTATGCATCAAAGCGAAGGAAGAGAATAATCAAACCTCGTTTCTTAAGCGTTGTAACGATATCTTTGTGTGGCTATCTTTCGAAAATGCATTACCGGGAAGTACGTCATGGCTTCCAACACGCAGTAAAACCAGTTCTAGTGTTAGCAGCATAAAGAGACGAAGAAGTCTCGCTTTGGAAGTGAAACAAAAGGTTATTAAACAGCATGGTGGAAAAACCAGTGAATGTTATGGCTGGGGATTTGCTGTTTGTCGCATTCTTCTTCTTCGTTCTCAGTCTCCCACTACCAAGCCATGAAAGGACTTTGCAAGTAGCAGAATGTTGTCCGGAGAACGGAATGCGTTGTTATAGTTTACAGCTTGACTGCGATATTTCCACATTTCGGTCCGACACATCCGACTTCCGAGTATCAGGTTAGCCTTCTCCTTAGCCAGCCTGCCCTGCTGCAGCCTGTTATCCAAGATCACTGCGTGGAGGTGTAGAAGGGTCTTGGCAGCTGTGGTTCGCTGACCGCTGCAGCTCATCCACTGCTCACCACCTTTATCCCGTTTGTCGCATTCAACAGTCACGGCGGTCCTCAAGAACAGAGTCAAAATGCTCCAATCTGTTAATGGATCGGCGCCACTAAAAGCTACACGCCTTACGGGAATACGACAGAGACCTATATCAGATATGGACAAATGTATAATGACGTAGATTGAGGACTGGCCACAGAAACGAATCTCCATCAGTTCGTTGACGATCACTGCTAAAGCACGAAACTTGTTCGAAATGCAAGCATAAACAGCAGGATCAAACTACACTATCAAGCTTATTGCTAGTTCTGTTTGGTTCAAGCTCTTCAAACACCGTTGTTCACTGCATTATGCGAAGGCGAGTATTTTTATGTGTACATAATCTTGGTCAATTAGTCAATACAGGTATTCAGCAGTATCCCATATAACTTTGCTAAATATTAAACAGTATGATTTTCACACATCTCCCAAATTACACAATGTCCTATTTCACAGAACGTGTCATAGACGCTAGCAACGTATTATTATTGTTTATTACATGAAGCATAGGTCCAGCACTGCACGTGGCCAATTACCCTAACCATTTTGAAGAGAATGTGAATCTAATCAGTGACATTTTTGAAGCAGCAGTTTTACTTTATGAGGTTGGCAGCCCCATGAACATTCCTATTTAATTCCTGTGGTAGTGACTATATATATATATATATATATATATATATATATATATATATATATATATATATATATATATATATATACTAGCTGTAATTAAAAACCGCTTTATTTTATGATACAAATTATCATTAACACCGAGAGTGACCTACTTACACAAACCCCGAAAGTGTGCGAGTGATAAAGGTAACGCTAACCCATTTTCCCGTGCATGTCATGTTTACTTCCAATTTTACGTGCTTCACGTGCAAAAGAACGAATTGATAAATTCTGGCTTAATAAAAGGTCGAATGACGTAGAAATTTGGCACACCCATTAGCCAAGTTTCAGTGAGTAAAAAGGCTATTATTTATTTTCATCGAAAGAATGTCAGTTAATGTTTTTGTCGTGCTTCGACTGTCGTCATAAGAGCGATTGCAAGCTGTTGGTATGCTCAAGAGTTGAATGGCGACCAGACAAGTTGCCAGACATTTCAATTGGGACCAGTTCACTGTAGTAAGGCTGAACCAGTGGTTTTGGACGACAGGTACCACCAACGACCGTCTCGGGCCTGGTCAACTTTTTGCAACAACACAAGCTCAAGATCGGCAAGTTCTTTCGATACATCGGCGCACCCGCTTCTAATCAGCAACTCATTTAACTGACGCCGTGAGACTTGTCAGCAGAAGCACTGTGTCACAGAGACTTCGCACCACTGCTTTGGAAAACAGACGTCCCAACATTGGATTTATCCTCACTAGACGTCACCGGACCAACAGACTGGATTGGGCCCTACACACTATTCGTTGTCCAAGGGCGATCCACAATGTTCTCGTATGAAAGCCGGTTTAATGTCTCCTATATCTAGGGTAAATTGTCAGTGATGAAGGATCCAAATGTGAGGTGTTGGCCAGAATAGCACAGACAATAGCGGCGCTTGTACGGCTTAACAAAATCTGGCAAGATAAACGATTAGCACTTTGCACGAAAATCAGATTAATGCGTACACTGGTCCTGTCAATATTCCTCTATGCTTGTGAGACATGGACAGTTACAGCTGACCTTCAACGAAGGATACAGACCTTGGAGATGAGATGTTTCCGAAGACTTTTAAACGTCACGTACAAAGATGGAGTTACAAATGAGGAAATACGAGATAAAATTACGACAGCAATAAGGCCATTTGAAGACCTCTTGGCAAATATCAAAAGAAGGAAAGTCGCTTGGTACGATCACATATCGAGATCAAATGGTCTTGCAAATGCGATCCTTCACGTAAAGGTGCAATGCAGACAACGATGAGGCCGTCCCAAAAAGAGGTGGGAGGACAACATAAAAGAATGGACCAATCTCCGACCAGAAGAGGCACAGGGAGCGACCGCTGACAGAGAAGTTGGCGTGGTGTTGCGAGGATGTCTTCATGTGTGCCCCAACGACCTCACCGCTTACGGAATGACCTGACCTGACCTAATGCTGATAGGAAAAATATCGTCTGGCGTCGTCCCGGGGAAAAATATGCTGGTGCCTGTGTAGTTCAGAATGACAGATATGGAGGAGGAAGTGTACATGTGTGGGGTGGATTCTCGAATGCCTACCTTCATGTTTCCGGAGCTAGCGTTATCCGTGACGTCTGCGTTAATTAAGTACTGCAGCCGATCGTTGTGCCTTTCTTCTAGAATCAGCTGGGGGTCTCTGTGGCGAAGTGGTCAAGCTGTTTGCCTCGTGTTCAGACGATCGGGGTTTGATTTCGAGTTGCGACGGTCGGATCGATGATGTCAATTTTTTCCGGAGATCCCTGGGTTCATCGCTGGAGCTACGGAGTTCGTGCCCTGTGCGAGGCTCTCGGCATCTGCCGGGAGAGGCCGAGCTAAAATGGGGAAAAAACCCGAGGCAACGAAGTCACATATCGAGATCGCTCCCTGTGCCTCTTCTGGTCGGAGATTGGTCCATTCTTTTATGTTGTACTCCCCCCTCTTTTTTGGGACGGCCTCTTCGTCGTCTGCCTTGCACCTTTCCGTGAAGGATCGCATTTGCAAGACCATTTGATCTCGATATGTGACCGTACCAGACGACTTTCCTTCATTTGACAGCTGCCAAGAGGTCTTGAAGTGTTTTATTTTGTTGTTTTATTAAAAAAAATTTTTTTTTTTAGAATCACCTAGATCTGGAAATCTTTTAGCACGATAACGCTAGGCCTCACACAGCTAACCAGGACTTTTCCAGCACACTTTTCTTCTACGGCATTGGTCTGCAATATCTCCTGACATGAACACGTGTGGTATGAACTGAAGAGAAGGGTCCGCCAGCACAACACCAACAATCGGAATGATCTGAAGAGGGCACTCATTGCAGAATGGAACGCCATGCCCCAAACATTTTTCGAGGCACTGCAATAGCATGGGGCGCCGATGCCAAGCGTGTATTGATACTGCGGGGGGTCACACAACACACTGCATTAATGATGGCTATGACTTCATGACTGTGAGTGCGAGTTTTTTTAAAATTTGTACACGTAGGGTTGATATCTGCTTAGAAGCCGCCTCTGAATTGCGTCATGTTTATGAATACAGCAATTTCGGTTCAATAAATGGAGCAAAAATGTAAAATCAATGGGTTTCAGTTACTTTAAATTTAGCACGAGTTTTGCTTCATAAAATCAAGCGATGCATTTTTAATCACTGCCATCCAACTCACACCAGAGCTGGGAGCATAGGTGTATCCGCCCTTTTAGAAATACAGGTCGACTTAAGACTAAGATATGTGTGTGTGTGTGAGAGAGAAAAGCGCGAGAGCAGTCCAGGCAAGTTCTCGGCACATGTAGGCCAATGGTTCCACGTAGAGTGGACACACCCCTGCTAAAATTTACTCATGCCTAATTACATTTGTTTGTGGAGGCAACGGATGGAGTTTTCCATAACAGAAACGGAGCGCAGGATATAAGACTCAAATGGGTTTAGTTTTTTGCTCAAACAGAAACCTTGAAAATAAATTGCTGTGGCGCATGTATCGCCATGCAAGGGCGAATAAGTTATCTTGGTCAGAATGCTACATGAAGATATTGTACATTTTTAGTTGTTGTTTCTGTTTTGCGTTCGCCTTATTTCTCTAATCCCCAAAGGCGGTGTGCGTTGCTCTTTGTTTTTTATTTTGCGCCTGTCGGTCCAGCGCATCCGACTTCAGCATGCGTTTTATGTAAGGGTCTGCTTCCTCCTGCATTTTCTAAGGGTGTGCTTCCCCGGGGTAACGGCCGGTGCTGTGATGGGGATCGAACCCAGCACCTTCGGATTGTGAGCCGTGTCACTTAACCACTAGCCCACGCCGTCCCCGATATTGTAAATGATATGGTTTGACTGAATAGCTTCATCAGGTCCACGTCGTGTTGATGTTGTGATCTTATATCTCGTTGGTATCCTTTTAAATGAACTGGCCTTGATTATGAAGAGGACGATGTCACGTAGTTTACATATATGTTGCGAAATCTGCGGCTTTCCGGTTTCAGTACGGCATCTTTGGGACCAGGTTTGTTTCCCCTCAGTGATCCCTATTCTCTTTGCTAGACTACACCTGTACAGCATTTTTTCAAGGCTGCGACCTTGAGATGGAAGAATAGGGTCCTTGTCAGCTGGGGTTCGTGTTCAGACGGTCGTGGTTCGAATTCGAACTGCGGCGGTCGGTTCATGATCTCCATTATTTTTCCGGAGTTTCCTGGGTTCATCGCTGGAGGGACCCTTGGGTTCATCGTTGGAGGGATTCATGGGTTCATCGTTGGGGTTACCAAGATCCCTGGGTTCATCGCTGGAGCTAAGGGGATCCCAAAGTTCATTGCCGGAGCTACGGAGATCCCTGGGTTCATTGCTGGAGGGATTCGTGGGCTCATCACTGGAGCTAAGGTGATCCCAAAGTTCATTGCCGGAGCTACAGAGATCCCTGGGTTCATCGCTGGAGGGATCCGTGGGTTCATCACTGGAGCTACAGAGATCTCTGGATTCATCGCTGGAGGGATCCGTGGGTTCATCACTGGAGCTACGGAGATCCATGGGTTCATCGCTGGAGGGATCTGTGGGCTCATCGCTGGAGCTAATGAGATTCGTTGGCTCATCGCTGGAGCTACAGAGATCCTGGGTCCATTGCTGGAGCTACGGAGTTCCTGTGCTTTGTGCTATGCTCTCAGTAGGCGGCATACCGTGCTGCTGAAAGAGACTGAGCCAGATGGGGAGAGCCCTCAGCGATGAAGTCAAGCCCTCGCCTTCAACCTTTGGACCCTGATCCAAACAGTCACTTATGAATCGATGACTGCTCATTCACTGCTCTGCACTAGGTGGGTTATAGTTTCTGCATTATATGTTCTCATGACATTGTTCCGATATTCATAATCATCGTTCAGCTTTTCAGGAAGGAAGACTAACGTCTGACCAGGCACGTCATACTGATCAGACATGTTAGTCAGGGTCAGGCAAAATAAACTGGCCAAGACCCTCACCTGGGCTTCCACGCAGCCCTTCCCGGAAACGGGCTATTGTCACGACAACCTGGCAAACGAGGTGAGGGATCGACGTGATCCCCATAGTAGTGGGCGACTTGCAGATGAAGCCAAGCATAGTACAACCGCCAGGGAGACCCCATTCCACCATCAGCACACTCGGGATGTGAGGAAAGCTACGACAACCTGCCACTTAACGTCCTTTTTAGCGCGCACTAAAGAGTTAACCTACTCATTGTGGGCATGCAACAACAACTATGGCTGTTCCTGCCGAAGACGGATGTGTTGGGCCGAAAGTTGGAAATATCGCAGTCAAGCTGTAAACTAGCGACACAACGCATTCCTGGACTACATCCTGCTCCTTGCAAAACCATGTTTAGGGCTTGGTAGTGGGAGATTGAGAATGGACATAGAAGAAGAAGATTGAGCATGTCTCTCCCATCGAAAGGATAGGCCACCACTGCAGATACCCCTTTCAAGTGAGGCATTGCTGGATATGAGACAATGGCTCATACAACCAACCTCATTACACCTAGGTGCTGTCATATGTGCTAGCCCATTTCAACGCTGAAAGCGCTGACTGCAGAGTACGAACTTCCTCTTAACTCCAAAATGTACATCTTACTTCCGTCAGGTTCCAATTTACTGCTAGGTCGACTGGAAGAAGCGATTAAACCATGTAAATAGACCGCGACCTGTCCGGTCTGTCAAACTTACGGTCTTTTCAAACTGAGCACTGAGTGATTCGAACGTGGTTCGTTGGGATTGTATACCAAGCTAACAACTCCTATACCACCGAAGCAGTGGTTAGGGCAGGAGCGTGTAAGGGATAGTACCTCACGGCGAGAAGCAGTCAATTCCTAGCGTCATATAATGGCTTGGCCCGTATTTGGTCCCCCTGGGTGTGTCGTCCCCCCCCCCTCCTGCCTAACTCACGTATGTCTTCAAGCACCCCCCCCCCTCCCCTGGAAACAGCTTTGACTGACTGGCTAAACTATATGAGTAAACGTTGTGGGAGAAAATCCTGAGAGATAGATCACTAGTTGATAGCACTCCTAAGGGATGGAAAACCGGAAAAAAACCGGGGGAGGGGGGGGGGGGAAGGAGGAAGTGAAAAGACCCGATAATCCTGCAAGACAACTTTCCTTAGCGAGACAACTCTGACCTCAAACAACTGCTGCCTTGCAAGTGGGCTGGGTACAGCCAATGGTTAAGGTGGGCAACCCTACAGAAACGCCTGTTCAAACAGGACGCACTGGTCTCCACGTGCCTAACGAAACAGTACAACGTAAATCGCCGTAAAAGCAGCCTACGCAGAAGAAGAAGAAGAAGAAGACCACCGAAGCACGTCTCCGACCATTTGCAGGCGTTCACCTTTCCGCTTCAACGTGATCTATAGACCATCATTGTAGCTAGTCTTGGTTAAATGGAGCACGTCTCCGAGCGAGCATTTGCAGGCGTTCACCTCTTCGCTCCAATGCGTAACGTATGTTTCATCTGCAGATGGTCCCTATACAGGAAGCGTGTTTCTGAACTTTTGCAGTGAATAATTACAGCAGGAAAGTTTTTTTTTTAGGTGATGAAGAATCAAGCCCCATTCACAACCTACTTTAGTCTCTTTTTACAACATGATTGTAACGTTGTATTGGTTTTAGTCTTTGCTACACAAATACCACTCAGGTGGAGCGTATCACCTAGTCGACAGTGAGATGGCTTACTAGACTGGGATTACGGAGTGCCAGGGTTCGAGTTCAAGGACGGGCAGAAAAAAAAAATTATGGGCAGTTGTTCGTGCCCTGTACGACCTCTCCTCCAGTCGACCCAGTTGTAAATGGATACCTGACGTATGACTTGGGAAAGGTAAAAAAACAGCAAGGAAGGGAACTGGCCATCCAACCTCATATAGGCTCGGGCTATAGTTTTCTTAATACCCGGCCCCAATTGTTGCCATGGGACTGACCTTTAGCACTCATGTGGTCCGCCGGGGTCAAGAATAGCACCACTGCCCTACACAGAGCATATCGTAAGAGGCGACTAACTGTGTGACATGACATAACACCGGCCATGCTTAAGTGGTTTGTTAAGAGCAGCATAGATGGCGTCTAACAGGATGCAGGTCTACTTTGTTCTCGTGTTTGAGTTTATTAGCATGGACTTGCACATCGGCTAACCACCCTCCGCAGCACTTGTCCCATCGCAGTGGAGTAATAAGCTGTTCGAGCCTAGCCCACTAAGCAGGAAACTCGGCTACATCCAGCTCACACCAGATCTTTTGCTTCTAGTGTCAAATACGATACTTGTCTGTATAAAGAAAACAGAGATGAAAGATACCACAGTGCGAGTTTATACACAGAAGAACATGGGCTATAGCTACTATTTGAGACTGAGCAAAAGCAAACAAAGAATGTCTGTGCATCAAGTAGATACAGAGAAATGATTTAATGTTTCGGTCAGTCAAGTATCGGTTTCACTGCATTCCGGGAAGAACACGCAAATGTGCTCCGTCTACCCAGGAAAGAGGCGAAGACGTCAAGCTAGGATGTCAGGTCTTTCATTGTCAAGCTATGATGTCAGCTCTTTCATGTCAGGATGCCAGGTCTTTCATTGTCAAGCTATAATGTCAGGTCTTTCATTATCACGCTAGGATGTCAAGTCTTTCATTGTCTTGTTAGGATCTCAGCTATTTCATTGTCAAGCTAGGATGTCAGGTCTTTCATTGTGAAGCTATAATGTCAGGTCTTTCATTGTCAAGCTAGGATGTCAAGTCTTTCATTGTCAAGCTAGGATGTCTGGTCTTTCATTGTCAAGCTATGATGTCAGCACTTTCATTGTCAAGCTAGGATGTCAGCTCTTTCATTGTCAAGCTATAATGTCCGGTCTTTCATTGTCACGCTAAGATGTCAAGTCTTTCATTGTCTTGTTAGGATCTCAGCTATTTCATTGTCAAGCTAGGATGTCAGGTCTTTCATTGTGAAGCTATAATGTCAGGTCTTTCATTGTCAAGCTAGGATGTCAGGTCTTTCATTGTCAAGCTATGATGTCAGCTCTTTATGTCAGGATGTCAGGTCTTTCATTGTCAAGCTAAGATGTCAGGTCTTTCATTGTCAAGCTATAATATCAGCTCTTTCATGTCAGAATGTCAGGTCTTTCATTGTCAAGCCAGGATGTCAGCTCTTTCATTGTCAAGCTAGGATGTCAGCTCTTTAATTGTCAAGCTATAATGTCAGGTCTTTCATTGTCAAGCTATAATGCCAGCCCGTCCGACGAACGCCTAAGAAGAATAATACGCAAAGAAGAAATCTCCCAGTACGTGTATTATGTTATCGCTATCTTCGTTAGCGACGGGCAACTGTTATTAGTCCAAGCTTCTGCTGCCAGAAGCTGTACGCACCAGAAGTCCTTGCATCAGTGTAAGAAGCGAATGCTCAGAAGTCCTTGCATCAGTGTAAGAAGCGAATGCTCAGAACTTCTTCCATCAGTGTAAGAAGCGAATGCTCAGAAGTCCTTGCATCAATGTAAGAAGCGAATGCTCAGAACTTCTTCCATCAGTGTAAGAAGCGAATGCTCAGAAGTCCTTGCATCAGTGTAAGAAGCGAATGCTCAGAACTTCTTCCATCAGTGTAAGAAGCGAATGCTCAGAAGTCCTTGCATCAGTGTAAGAAGCGAATGTTCAGAAGTCCTTGCATCAATGTAAGAAGCGAATGCTCAGAAGTCCTTGCATCAGTGTAAGAAGCGAATGCTCAGAAGTCCTTGCATCAATGTAAGAAGCGAATGCTCAGAACTTCTTCCATCAGTGTAAGAAGCGAATGCTCAGAAGTCCTTGCATCAGTGTAAGAAGCGAATGTTCAGAAGTCCTTGCATCAATGTAAGAAGCGAATGCTCAGAAGTCCTTGCATCAGTGTAAGAAGCGAATGCTCAAAACTTCTTGCATCAGTGTAAGAAGCGAATGCTCAGAAGTTCTTGCATCAGTGATAGAAGCGAATGCTCAGAAGTCCTTGCATCAGTGTAAGAAGCGAATGCTCATAAGTTCTTGCATCAGTGTAAGAAGCGAATGCTCCACAAAAGTTGATGTCAGATGCCAACTCCCAAAGATAATTGATCCTAATGAAGACCGCACAACACGCACAAGGAGGAAAATTGCTGTTTCCTAGTTCGTAAGTTCAGCAGAAGTGTTCTTCGAGAAGAAAGACCATCATCGATGTGAGCTTCCAGGCATGTTGTAAAATACTACTAAAGAGGGTTTTGTTTGCGACTAGCAACCATATCAGTCGAATTGATGTAGGAACCACATCAGTAAGACCTCACAAAGGTACTTTGGTACAGACACCTTGTTAGAGGACCAACATCAATGTTTCATCTTCTGCTTCACATGGAAATATGGACAGAAGTTGGCAAGTCAAAGGAAGATCTGACATAACCAAACAGATCCTGCCTGGTTGAAACGGGCTTGTGTCGCCCCCCCCCCCCCCCCCCCCCCAAAAAAAAGGACAAAACTGAACAAGTCGAGTTGAAAAAGCAAGTCAACTAAAAATATATATTTTTTTGCCCATATTTCGTCACATTAGTAAAAATCGGTGTTTTCATAACCTCTCTTCAATAGCCACGCAACATCCCTCGGCCACCTACTCCATTCTTTGTCAGGAGAATCATAGCGAAACTATTCCGCTTTTTATTACACGGTTAACTACTAAGCTTAGAACAGGTAAACGTTAAAGGTTGCCCAATACACATTTGGGAATTGGTAAACAGCACCGCAGGTTGCCTCAGCCAGTGATCAATTCAGACAAATGTCTATGAAAATACACCTCTCCCTCTCGCTCAACCAACCATTTTCTATTTTGTGATCGAGAGAATAAAAGAAAACCAGCTCATCTCTTTCATATTTAGTTCAGGACGCCTCTATTCTTCTCTCCATTTCCAGAGCTCCAGCCCACGGCTTTGACGTGGCGAAATAACTGAAATAGCGCACGGATTATCTCTTGTTTATTCTGATCTATTTTCCATCTTATCCAGATCATTCGAATTGAATTTACGTTATAAATACTGAACACATGTTGTTCTAGTTGGTCCGTTAAACGGATTGCTTGCAGTATTTCTGTACATAGTGTTTAACGTGTCGCTCGGGTAAAATATAGACACCAGTATTGGGTACTTATGTAATAGCTAGTCACTTTGCCATAGGAGACGATGTGCGATACGCGTAAGGTACAAGAGAAGTTCGAATCACACCGGCACTTTTTTGTTCTAGTTCCGCCTGAATTGGTTATAGCGTGCTGGAACTACTATAATTAGTTGGGGTTACTTGCGTCCTATTACTGATAGGTGGCCCACTTGCATGGGCCAGTCACGGGACAGATACATAAAAATGGCGGACAACACTGTTAGTGCTTGCATGGAACAGCGTGTTGTAATGACCGCTTCTTGTGAAAGAAGGCGAGAAACCTGCGGAAATTGACAGAAGACTGTAATCACAATACGATGATGTGACACTTAGCAGCAGTAAGACATTTGAATGGTGTAAACGTAATGGTGTAGAGAAGGCGATCCATCCGTGAGTGATGATCCTGGATGTGGTGGCTTTCAACACACCACAGTCATTCCTGTGAATATCCAGATTGTGGAACATCCGTGTTGGCACTATCAGCAGTGAACACTACATACGTAGTTTGAGTGATGTGCATAACTGTCTGCGAAAAAAAACCTACCTGGTTTGATCACAAAGGGCGTCCTGCTCCTGCAAGATAACGCTTGACCTTATACAGCTGACCACGCTATGTGCCAACTCGACTGGGAGGTATTGCCACATTCACCTTGCAGCCCAGACCATGTTTCAAGTGATTTCCACCTGTTTGAACCCCTACAAGAATTTCTGGGAGGTCAGCATTTCAGCTCTGATGGCGAAGTGAAACAGGCTGTTCTGGACTGGTTCAAACAGACTGACAAATCTTTCTACGCTGGTTTTTCAACCATTACTTAAACGCCGGGAAAGGTGCATAAACGTTGCAGGAGATTATATCGAAAAATAAATTGCATTTTGAGTACTTGAAACATTTTTATGTTCATTCCAAAATATTATATATTAGTCTTAGTCAGCCTGTGGGATCAAGATGCTGATCAGCGCATATGCTCCAGTGGTCAGCGAACCAGAGCTGCCAAGACCCTTCTACACCCCCACGCGGTGATCCTGGATAACAGGCTGCAGCAGGACAGACTGGCTAAGGAGAAGCGATCGAAGAGGGAATGCTGACCCGGTACTAAAAAAATGCTTGCCGAAGTCAGATGTATTGGACCGAAAGGTGCAAATATCGCAGTCAAGCTGTAAACTATGACACAACGTATTTCGTTCTCTGGACTACACTCTGCTGCTTAAGCCATTCATGGTTTGGTAGTGGGAGATTGAGAACGAACGAAGCCAAGTCGACCTGCACTTCTACAGGGCATGTTCACTAAACTGCACGAAGTGAACATACGTACGATGCGCACAATGACGTCACTTCAGATGTAAACATGACATACCAACCTTCAAGTTTACAAAATTTCATTATCGTCCGACTCATAGTTTTCACAGCAGACCGTTGAAAACATGGCGGGTATGATACGGAATCCATCCGGAGTTGATCTGCGAGCGGTGATTCGGTTTCTAACAGCCGAAGGATGTCGACCAGATGACATTTGTCGCAGAATGCAGGCATTGTATGGTAACAAAAGTGTCGCGAACGTAAGCTCCGGCAACTGTCCACCCGAATTGTTGCATAATTTTTGACGATGATACATTCTGGCGCAACAATATGCGCCTGACCTGATCTCGGAAGATCTTTTGTTAACTAACGTCCTTCTTGAAACATCGTTGCCCAGTTCTTCACTGTTGTCTTCGACACACTTTTGTCACCATACAATGTCTCCATTCTGCGATGAATGTCAACTGGTCGAAAACCTTCAGCTCTTAGAAACCGAACTCACCGCTCGCTGATCAACTCTGGACGGATTCCGTATCACACCTGCATGTTTTAAACGGCCTGCTGAGGAAACTATGAGTCGTAGGATAATGACATTTTGTAAACTTGACTGTTGGTATGTGCTGTTTACACTTGAAGTGACGTCATGATGCGCATCGCACGTATGTTCACTTTGTGCATTTAGGTTCGGTTTCATTTGAACACGCCTGGTATTATTAGGGTACAACAGATTGTTGCTGACATCACGGTCGTATACATTCCCACTATCCTTATCTCTAACGGTTTAGTATTCTGGTCAATAAAATTGTGTAAACATTATCACGCCCAAATCAACGTGCTGTTATTCAGCTTGTACATCGCAGATCTATCGACGCCCATTTTTCAAATACCCCACTTGAGCGCATGAGCTGCAGTGGTCAGCGACCCATAGCTGACTGCTAGCGTCAGGGCCAGCAAACCAGAGCAGCCAAGACCCTTCTACACCTCCACGCGGTGATCGTGGATAACAGGCTGCAGCAGGGCAGACTGGCTAAGGAGAAGGGATCGAAGATTGAAGGCTAACCGGGTATTTAAAAATGCTTGCTGAAGTCGGATGTGTTGGATCGAAAGGGACAAATATCGCAGTCAAGCTGTAAATTACGACACACCGCATTCCGTTCTCTGGACTACATTTTGCTACTTAAGCCCTTTTAGGGTTTGGTAGCGGGAGATTGAGAACGAACGAAGTCAAGCCAAGCCCAATTAACCACTTGCCGTATTGAGTTACACGGGCCAATGACGCGCTGTATAGACAGCCTCAAGAAACTTGCATAGTTGACATACCTGTTTTCGTCTAGTGAAAACCTGTTAAATTTTCAAACATTGGACGAACAGGAGAACACTACACAACTGGCAGTGGAGATGACACACTACACAATTGGTATCCTGGAACTAACCGAGGAAAGGAGCTTAGAGCAGGACTAACTGAGACAAGGAACTGAGAGCAGGACTAACTGAACACATTGGACACGCTCTAGTTCATGGGACACACCGACCAACGCAAACTTCATAGTTCTTCTTCTTCTGCGTTCATTCTCAATCTCCCGCTACTAAGCTCTAAACAGGGCTTTTCAAGTAGCAGGATGAAGTCCGGAGAATGGATTTTCGTTGTGTCGCTAGTTTACAGTTTGACTGCGATATTTGCACCTTTCGGTCCGACACATCCGTCTTCAGCATGAAACATCATAGTAAAAGTGTGGCAATAAATCCTAACAAAACAGCTCAGAAAGACACATAATGGTTGGTAGTTGGATATACAATTGCTAAAAAGATAATAATAAACAACATCCAATGGTGTGTTCCAACCAATGACAAAGTTCAATGTTGCATCTCTCAGGAACAAATACATAAGATAAGGAGTGAAATTTGGTTTGCAAAGCAAATGAGCAAATATGGGTCAACACATTTAAATAGACCAGTTCGTTTGGGAAAGACAAGAAACACCAACAGCATGGAAGAAATGCCAAAAAGTGATATTTTCAGCCGTATGCACATTATAGATAAATACGTGGGTAGCTGTAGTCTTGAGGTAGGGCACGCGCCTCTCAAACTGATAAGCGAAAACGGCGTGGGTTCGACACTCGCAGATTTCAAGCGGCCCCTGGTCTCAATGGAAGTAGGACCAGAGTGTCTGTATCCTGAATTACCTCCAGTCGTCTCGACCTATGTCATGCCAATGGTCCAAGGTAGTTCGGGACTAGAGAGTGAGATTGAGGACCAGCGCAGTTGCTTCCTCGCTATAATCCAAATACAGTGTAAGTTACATCAAGACAAACCCATCTGATGCTGTCGCCATTATCGCTTGCGATGGACAACTAACATATCAACAAACCCCCCCCCCCCCCCCAACACGCACGCACGCAGACACACACATATATATACATACACATAAGTAAATATGAAACCAAGTTTACTGCCGGTGATTGCACACTGACAACCTTAGGAAACGTTACAATTATAAGAATACTTGCCAAGCTAATGATCTGCAACTCCAAAATGTGAAGTCGTTTCTTTTACGTGAAACAGAAACAGGATGGATGAATAAATGATCTATTTACAGACATTTATCAATAAATCCTGGAGAACAATTCTGGGATTCAGTGGTTTGACAAGGTTACGAACGGAATCTTATGGGAGAAGACAGAACAAAGAAGGGTGGAACAGGACATCTTTGGAAGATGGTGTTGCTAGATATGTCAAATGCCGCACACTGCAAAAGCATGATGTCACTACTGCCAGGCAATCTCTGTCATGGAACCCAAAGGGTTAAAGACGCAAAGGAGGGCAACATAGCACAGCGAAGAGACCTAGTGACCAATATGAGAACAAGAGGGAGAAGCTGAACAGAACTGGAGAACAAAATCACAAGACCGGTCTGCTTGGAGGGGGTTGGCTGGTGGTCTATGTAGCCTGTTGCGATAAGGGCGAAGAGTTACATGTCTTTTCCTGCCGAAGACCAATGTGTCGGACCGAAAGGTGCAAATATCGCAGTCAAGCTGTAAACTAGCGACACAGCGCATTTTTGTTCTCCGGACTACATTCTGCTACTTGTAAAGTCCTGTTCAGTGTTTGGTAGCAGGAGATTGAGAACAAACGCAGACGCAGAAGAACATGTCTTCTCGTTCTCTGCCTGCAACTGGGAGCTGTTATTTTGTTCGTTAACCTACTTTTATTTGATCCAATCACGATCTCTCGTATAAGCTGAACCGTACTTATCTGCAGAACACGAGCTTAAAACTATGCTGAGAACTAACTTAACACCATTGCCCGCCCAGATGTATCTCCCAATTTAAGGTACTCGCGCATTGCTCATTTTCCCAACACTAATAAACTTATCGCCATGTCTCGTGTTTGTGCTTTATAAAGCTTAGCTCCATCTTGGCCTCATGGCTTCACATTGGGCCGACAATGTCAATGAACGAAATGATGGATGCACTTTGGTGGTTTCTATACTCCTATCTGTTTGTTATGCTGCATTTCGCTGCATTTCATGCCTGACTCAAGCCGTGGGAAACCAGTCTATGATGGAGTTCAACTCCTATCTGCTTGTTATGCTGCATTTCGCTGCATTTCATGCCTGGCTCAAGCCGTTCACCAGTTCAACTCCTATCTGTTTGTTATGCTGCATTTCGTGCCTTACTCAAGCCGTGGGAAACCAGTCCATGATGGAGTCCGGCATTCCGCTAAATTGCACACCAGAATTAAGTCTAGGTTATCACTTCAAGAACCTTTCTGCTCGGACTGAAGTCGACTTCCTCCTGCCCGCCCCTCCCTCCACCGGAGGGTACACGATCCCTCTCCCAACCTCGTATTCTCAGCACAGCAAGAGTCACGCTGACCAAAAGGTGGACATAATCAGGAGCCTCGGCGGTGCGACACGTAAAAACAATGAGTTTGACACGGAAAGCCTGACACAAACATTGGTCTAACACACTCCTCGCGGCCCTCATCTCACGGCTGCGGAGTACTTGGCTCCACCTGAGGAATCTGTATGGATTTCGGTCTATACGCTGCGCATGAACACAGCCTCAGCAGTTGGACATGGCAGCGGTCGATCGACGCAACGGGCCTTTGACGCCTACGTGAACATTATCATAATCTGACAGTACTGGTTTAGGAATATGTTTGACATTATGGTAAATAGGCCAATCAATGGTTTCTGGTCTCTTACGGTACTGATTAGGTTGTTGTTGTTGAATGCCCATAATGTGTAAGTTTACTCTTTTGTGCGCCCTGAAAAGGACGGTACGTGGTGGGTTGTAGTAGCTTTCCTCACATCATGAGACTATTGATGAAGGTGGACCGCAGTCCTCCTAGCGGTTGTGCTATGTTTGGCTTCATCTGCGTGGTGCTCACTACCACGGTAATTAAATCGATTCGCATCTCGTTAGGTAGGCAGCATTGAAAACAACCTGTTTCTAGGAAACGCTACACGGAGGAGATATTTTGGTCTTGGTCAGTGCATTATGGCTGACCCTGACGCGACGTCCTGGTCGGTGCATTGTGCCTGACCCTGACGCGACGTCCTGGTCAGTATGTTGTGCCTGACCCTGACGCGACGTCCTGATCAGTATGTTGTGCCTGACCCTGACGCGACGTCCTGGTCAGTTTGTTGTAACTGACCCTGACACGACGTCCTGGTCAGTTTGTTGTACCTGACCCTAACGCGACGTCCTAGTCAGTTTGTTGTACCTGACTGGACTAGCGGCTTAGTTCCCCGTACAGGTTAGGAATGTGCTTCACATTTGACCGAAAAAAAGTCAACTACTGAAATAATCCATGCAGTATAATGGTTTCAACGCTCTTACAGAGCAAGTTTTTGTTGTAATAATGCATTTAACACGACGAGGCTGCTAACCCCATGCGTGGCACTATTTATTTGCATATTATAACGTTCTTGAAAGGATACAGTGTGCTTGTTCTCCCTTTCTTCGTAATCGCCCACCGGTAAACAATTTGACGCTATACGCCTAAATGTTCACAATCACGTTATATAAAATACACCGGAAAGAAACCGTACGAACTAATACAACAACAACAACATTCCAATTCCCATCGTGGTTTATGGTCGACAGTTTATATTGCCGCCCTTGTATCTGTGAAATCCGAATAACCCGTAGGCTGTGATTGAAGGGGGGGGGGGGAGGAGCTGAGCAATGAGGTCAAAGTATCGCTGACTCAAATACTCATAAGCTGGACAGGTAGACTCACTTCTGGTGTAGGAACTCACCTGGAGGAACTAGAGATAACAATTGTACCTGTCTATGTTTGTAACTTCAGGTTAATTCCGTTATTGTACTTGGGTTAATTCTGTTATTGTAATTTCAGGGTAATTCTGTTATTGTAACTGTAGATTAATTCTGTTATTGTAACTTCAGGTTAATTTTGTTATTGTAACCTTCAGTTAATTCTGTTATTGTAACTTCAGGTTAATTATGATATTGTAACTTCAGGTTAATTCTGTTATTGCAACTTCAGATTAATTCCGTTATTGTAACTATAGGTTAATTCTGTTATAGTAACTTCAGGTTAATCTGTTATTGTAACTTCAGGTTAATTATGTTATTGTAAGTTTAGATTAATTCTGTTATTGTAACTTCAGGTTAATTCTGTTATTGTAACTTCAGGTTAACTCTGTTATTGTAACCTCAGGTTAATTCTGTTATTATAACTTCAGATTAATTCTGTTATTGTAACTTCAGGTTAATTCTGTTAATCTAACTTCAGGTTAATTATGTTATTGTAACTTTAGGTTAGTTAAGTTATTGTAACTCCAGGTTAATTCAGTTATTGTAATTCCAGGTTAATTCAGTTATTGTAACTTCAGGTTAATTCTATTATTGTAACTTCAGGTTAATTCAGTTATTGTAACTTCATGTTAATTCAGTTATTGTAACTTCAGGTTAATTCAGTTATTGTAACTTCATGTTAATTCAGTTATTGTACTTGGGTTGTTGTTGATTGTTCACTATGAGATCACTGACACAGTGCAGTATTAACCACGATGATTGGGAAAGAATCGCCAGCAATCCACCAGACTGGCACCGCATCACCATCCCTGAGGCTGTTCAGAGGCATGAGGCATCAATAATAAATGGAGGCTATCCAGAGACGATCGCTCCGCAGGTCAGCTCACATCAACCCTTCTTCAACCCCGGTGTAAGGAGGTGTCTTACTTCCCTGTTCAAACACAATTCGAGGCTCAGATTGACTCATTTAGCCATCTTCGAACTCATGTGAACAGTGAATGCTGACAAAGTGGTTCTCATCGATCACGAATGATGAACAACACGAGTAACTTGCTCTTTTGTGCGCTCTGAACAGGGCGTCCAGTGGCGGTTTGTTGTAACTTTCCTGCCATCCCCAGCGTGCTGATGAAGGTGGACCGGGGTCTTCCAGGCCGTTCTGCTATGCTTGGCTTCATCTACGTGTCGCTCACTACTACGGGGATTACGTCGATCCTAACCTCGGTAGCCAGACTTATGAACCATGAATGTTTTCGAGGAGAACTGCATGGAGGCGAGGTGACGTCTGGGAAAACAAAAGGTAAAGATAGTCCTTCAACAGACTTTCCAGCTGGCGAGAATGAAGTTTCAGAGACCAATAGACTAGGCTACAGCTTGTATGAGGTGAGGCAACGCCTTCTTTAAAAGACCCTTCACATTGGGATGAAAAGGTGAATGAAGGAAATGATGGATGTACTATGATGGTTTCATTACTCTCACTGTAACTAAGTACAATGTTAAAGAAGGCCTTGGGTGAGGTGACCAGTTACCGGTACTTGCATCTTAATTCACACCAAAACAACAGAAATATCTATTTTTAGCACCGGATTTTAGGTAGTGACTCCATAGAATAGTCCACACTTTTTAACTATTGGGAGTATCAAATATTTTGCACGAATATACGATAATCTCGCTATCTTTATTTAAGACTTTACCGCTACTTACTTATTTAAAATAAAATAATATCAACCTGCCCACTCGTTAATCCAAAAGGGAATGTCCCTTTACAGTCATCAGCTGTTGAATACGTACGATGGGAACCCAGGGAACTCTGTTTGGGATGAAATAAGATGCAGGTCTCCAGTTCCCTTGCATGCTGCATTTTCCTTTCGTAGAAATAAGTCGGGTGCCCGTTAACAACTGGGTTGATTGGAGTGTGCCGGTTGCGGTAGTTGATCCCTTTACCTTTGGCATGAAGAAGCGTGTGCTGAACCACTACATTAATCGGCGGCCCCAAAGTGAAGGCACACCCTAGCAGACACTGCTGTCGAGGATAAAGTGTTAGATACTTAATTGTCCGACCCCTACAACTTGTTTATAATACGGGCTGATGAATCCCCCTCCTCGCTGCCTTTTCTTCCCTAACCGTAAGCCATGAACCCATATACATATACGTCGACTGGAGTGTGCCGTTAACGGGAGTCAAACCCCTTATCTTTACCGTGAAAAGCGAGTGTCCTATTACTAGGCTTATGGCAACTGCTTTATGTTGTTACCGGTACATATTTTGTTGCTGTTGCGACTTGTCGTTTTTTGTTGTTGCTATGACTTGACAATCAGTTCGAGAATAGTCCATGTTTGTTTGTTGTTGAAGTCTACTATGTTGAGTCTTTCAGGCTTGATGGATTTCTCTTTTAACAGGATCTTTATGTATCCTAGGACCAGCTGATCGAAACACTGTATGAAGAACAATAACACATTGTCAGGATAGCTGGGGAGACATCGGGTTGAAGCTCAACATGGACTAGGACAGGATGCGTACTCTCCTCCGATATTTTCCACATATCTACGGAAAGCATAATGAGAAATGTCAAAAATGGTAAAGCGTATGAACAATTCGTCCCGTTCGTAGTCGGTGGGAATGAAATAACAGAACTAAGATATGCATTTGATACAGTTGTCCTTCCGACGAGCTCCGCTGGGTTGGGGCAGATGACCTTATCGGTTAGCCAACTCAACAAGAAACAAAATATACACCTGAACATCATCAAGAATAAGATAATGAGCACAGATAAGGAAAAACCAGATCCGAAGTTATCATAGAGAAGTAAGAAGTAACGAACGTCACAAGTTTCTAATATTTCGGCCTGATTATAAGCAGCAATGGAGATTGCCAAAAAGGAGTAACGAACGTCACAAGGTTCTAATATTTCGGCCTGATTATAAGCAGCAATGGAGATTGCCAAAAAGGAGTAACGAACGTCACAAGGTTCTAATATTTCGGCCTGATTATAAGCAGCAATGGAGATTGCCAAAAAGGAGTAACGAACGTCACAAGGTTCTAATATTTCGGCCTGATTATAAGCAGCAATGGAGATTGCCAAAAAGAAGTAACGAACGTCACAAGTTTCTAATATTTCGGCCTGATTATAAGCAGCAATGGAGATTGCCAAAAAGGAGTAACGAACGTCACAAGGTTCTAATATTTCGGCCTGATTATAAGCAGCAATGGAGATTGCCAAAAAGGAGTAACGAACGTCACAAGGTTCTAATATTTCGGCCTGATTATAAGCAGCAATGGAGATTGCCAAAAAGGAGTAACGAACGTCACAAGTTTCTAATATTTCGGCCTGATTATAAGCAGCAATGGAGATTGCCAAAAAGAAGTAACGAACGTCACAAGTTTCTAATATTTCGGCCTGATTATAAGCAGCAATGGAGATTGCCAAAAAGGAGTAACGAACGTCACAAGGTTCTAATATTTCGGCCTGATTATAAGCAGCAATGGAGATTGCCAAAAAGGAGTAACGAACGTCACAAGGTTCTAATATTTCGGCCTGATTATAAGCAGCAATGGAGATTGCCAAAAAGGAGTAACGAACGTCACAAGTTTCTAATATTTCGGCCTGATTATAAGCAGCAATGGAGATTGCCAAAAAGGAGTAACGAACGTCACAAGGTTCTAATATTTCGGCCTGATTATAAGCAGCAATGGAGATTGCCAAAAAGAAGTAACGAACGTCACAAGTTTCTAATATTTCGGCCTGATTATAAGCAGCAATGGAGATTGCCAAAAAGGAGTAACGAACGTCACAAGGTTCTAATATTTCGGCCTGATTATAAGCAGCAATGGAGATTGCCAAAAAGGAGTAACGAACGTCACAAGTTTCTAATATTTCGGCCTGATTATAAGCAGCAATGGAGATTGCCAAAAAGAAGTAACGAACGTCACAAGTTTCTAATATTTCGGCCTGATTATAAGCAGCAATGGAGAGGAGATTGCCAAAAAGGAGTAACGAACGTCACAAGTTTCTAATATTTCGGCCTGATTATAAGCAGCAATGGAGATTGCCAAAAAGGAGTAACGAACGTCACAAGTTTCTAATATTTCGGCCTGATTATAAGCAGCAATGGAGATTGCCAAAAAGAAGTAACGAACGTCACAAGTTTCTAATATTTCGGCCTGATTATAAGCAGCAATGGAGATTGCCAAAAAGGAGTAACGAACGTCACAAGTTTCTAATATTTCGGCCTGATTATAAGCAGCAATGGAGATTGCCAAAAAGGAGTAACGAACGTCACAAGTTTCTAATATATCGGCCTGATTATAAGCAGCAATGGAGATTGCCAAAAAGGAGTAACGAACGTCACAAGGTTCTAATATTTCGGCCTGATTATAAGCAGCAATGGAGATTGCCAAAAAGAAGTAACGAACGTCACAAGTTTATAATATTTCGGCCTGATTATAAGCAGCAATGGAGATTGCCAAAAAGGAGTAACGAACGTCAGAAGGTTCTAATATTTCGGCCTGATTATAAGCAGCAATGGAGATTGCCAAAAAGAAGTAACGAACGTCACAAGTTTCTAATATTTCGGCCTGACTATAAGCAGCAATGGAGATTGCCAAAAAGAAGTAACGAACGTCACAAGTTTCTAATATTTCGGCCTGATTATAAGCAGCAATGGAGATTGCCAAAAAGAAGTAACGAACGTCACAAGTTTCTAATATTTCGGCCTGACTATAAGCAGCAATGGAGATTGCCAAAAAGAAGTAACGAACGTCACAAGTTTCTAATATTTCGGCCTGATTATAAGCAGCAATGGAGATTGCCAAAAAGAAGTAACGAACGTCACAAGTTTCTAATATTTCGGCCTGACTATAAGCAGCAATGGAGATTGCCAAAAAGAAGTAACGAACGTCACAAGTTTCTAATATTTCGGCCTGATTATAAGCAGCAATGGAGATTGCCAAAAAGAAGTAACGAACGTCACAAGTTTCTAATATTTCGGCCTGATTATAAGCAGCAATGGAGATTGCCAAAAAGAAGTAACGAACGTCACAAGTTTCTAATATTTCGGCCTGATTATAAGCAGCAATGGAGATTGCCAAAAAGGAGTAACGAACGTCACAAGTTTCTAATATTTCGGCCTGATTATAAGCAGCAATGGAGAGGAGATTGCCAAAAAGAAGTAACGAACGTCACAAGGTTCTAATATTTCGGCCTGATTATAAGCAGCAATGGAGATTGCCAAAAAGAAGTAACGAACGTCACAAGTTTCTAATATTTCGGCCTGATTATAAGCAGCAATGGAGATTGCCAAAAAGAAGTAACGAACGTCACAAGTTTCTAATATTTCGGCCTGACTATAAGCAGCAATGGAGATTGCCAAAAAGAAGTAACGAACGTCACAAGTTTCTAATATTTCGGCCTGATTATAAGCAGCAATGGAGATTGCCAAAAAGAAGTAACGAACGTCACAAGTTTCTAATATTTCGGCCTGATTATAAGCAGCAATGGAGATTGCCAAAAAGAAGTAACGAACGTCACAAGTTTCTAATATTTCGGCCTGACTATAAGCAGCAATGGAGATTGCCAAAAAGAAGTAACGAACGTCACAAGTTTCTAATATTTCGGCCTGATTATAAGCAGCAATGGAGATTGCCAAAAAGAAGTAACGAACGTCACAAGGTTCTAATATTTCGGCCTGATTATAAGCAGCAATGGAGATTGCCAAAAAGAAGTAACGAACGTCACAAGTTTCTAATATTTCGGCCTGATTATAAGCAGCAATGGAGATTGCCAAAAAGAAGTAACGAACGTCACAAGTTTCTAATATTTCGGCCTGATTATAAGCAGCAATGGAGAGGAGATTGCCAAAAAGAAGTAACGAACGTCACAAGGTTCTAATATTTCGGCCTGATTATAAGCAGCAATGGAGATTGCCAAAAAGAAGTAACGAACGTCACAAGTTTCTAATATTTCGGCCTGATTATAAGCAGCAATGGAGATTGCCAAAAAGAAGTAACGAACGTCACAAGTTTCTAATATTTCGGCCTGATTATAAGCAGCAATGGAGATTGCCAAAAAGAAGTAACAAGTTGAATACGCATGGACTTGTAGAGGTAAACTAAAATGAAAAAAACCCACATTAAAAACACTAACAAAATGATGAAAGTAAACATCCTGGGGACTTGTACCTTCACAGTGACAGCATACGAAAGCGAGCTATGGCCAACCGCATAGACACTAAGAAAGATGTAACAAGTGCATACAAGGAGTTGCCACAATAGACAAGTTAGAAAAGGAGGGAGCAGCATCAGAAGATAAAAGAGGAAACAATCACCTTCCAAAAAAAATAAGACCCTTCAGTCCACTTATGTCGCTAGACGTCGTGGGGAGGTGTGACCTCCTTTATTTCATATTTTTTGGCAGGTGAAAATCCGTTTGTGACTTGCCAGGTCAATCCCAGTATCTGCTACCAACCAACCGTTAGGTTGGTAGGTTCTGGAATGTAAAAAGTAAAGTAAAGTATCCCATAGCATTACTGCCGTAGGGGTGTGAGGTGTTAGCGATCTCACATTTCAAAGGCTCGGCTATATGAGGGCGGTAGCCATCTCCTCTCCCTCGCCGCTTTTACTTCCCGGACTGAACCGGTACCCATTTAAGGCTGGGTCGATCCGGGAGCCTTTGCGGTCTGAAAAAAACATTACCGCCTTAACTGGGGAGTGAACCCAGGACCACTCAGATGCGAATCCAGCGCGCTACGCGCTGCGCGGCTCCCCCTGGAATGTACGATCGTCTATTTTTGGGACTGGTTGTGGTGGCAGCGTAAATTAGAGCAAGGTAGACCCGCAACCTGTCAGGCGCCATCTAGTCTGATCTGCTAACCACATAACCAACACCTGATGATATAGCCATACAGACCGCATTGTTTTGCGACATAATCTCTGTGGGCGAGAATCCCTATAATAATTTGAGTAGATGTTTAACTTGAAGATCCTTATCCAAACCACACAAATAAAGTCAACCAAACGAGAGACAACTATCACTGCAAGTGCAAGTGAACATATTCCGCACGAGACCGTGACATAGCAGATTGAATGGCCACTTATACAGGCTGAAATTGGTTACATCACCATGTGCTTGTGTGAGCAAGCATCGTAGACAGCCGGACATATCTTGCATGACTCTAATATACTGATCCAATTGCGTGCTGAGCACTGATCCACGGAGAAGAACCTCTACACAAAGCTGTTTGGAATCCCTTAAGAAATCTCCACTTAAGCAACCGTTATCTGGATGACTGGATTTCACCTGGAGACATTTTTAAAAAAGCATGGCAAAGAAGAAGAAGAAGATTAACAATTCAATTAGTGAGTGAGTTTTCTGTTCACTGATGCCGTTTAGCGTTATTAGGGAGCTTAAGTCGTCTGTCCTGCGCCAAGTGCGCTGCGTCGATCAATGTTAGCATGTGTCGTTGCACGATCACATTAATGTCATCTATCCACATGCCTCGTGTCCACTCCCTTCACCTGTAGCCAGATCTACCAGCGACGTAGATCAGAAGTGGAAGATGGTGAGGGTGCATTCTCATGAGAACCAATGCATTTTGTGGTCGGAAATGTATCAAGACGTAGTGCCGACCTTACACGAATGTCTTCGTTTCGCGTTCTGTCTCTTCTGGTAACACCGACGACCTTCCTCGAACACTTCATTTACCACGTGGACATTCTGCTATCAAACGACCTGGATACAGACCATGCATGACACTGGTAGCACAGAGTCGCCATAAATATACTGTTTATCAGCTGTTGCTTTGTCGCTAAACTAATGTTCTGGTGCCTAAGCAGTAAAAGCTGATAAAGTCACCGCAGATGCTTTCTGACCATTGTTCTCGATTTTCCAGTCGAGCCTACCGTCTGCCGAAAGAAATACTGCCTAAATACCTGAACGCGAGGGCCTGTTGAAGAGCAATATCATTTACACTAATGATGAGCGGTCCAGGTGCTCTGTCGGTCCGTTTTCTTCTCGTTAATTCTCATATTGTAAATGGCACAGGTAGTCGCAAGCGCTTTCCTATGATTTTGGTTTATTTTCATCTTCGTACAACAGCCACTGATCATCTGCAAAGAGCAATTCGTGTATTGAGTTCGGTTATGCTTCAGATGTCTCAATTTGACTTGTCTCTGATGTAAATTCGTCTATATAGATTGTTAAACAACAGAGGGGAAATCACACACACCTGTCTCACGCCGGCATCGATTTCAAAAGCACCTGTGGCATCATCATTCGTTCTGACAACGTTTATACTCGAACGATACAGTGCTCTGGCATTATCAAGTAGTTGACGTTGCACACCATTAAAATCTTCAAGGATCTTCCAAAGATTAATCCTATCTACAATACCAAACGCTTTTTCAAGAAAAATCCAATTACCAGGTAATAACAAGTACATTGCAATAGCTGCTGTCACGTGTCAAGATGAAATAGGATCGCCTTCATTAAACTTCTGGGAATAGTCCAGGGCATGAAAAAATGGCACAAGACAGCATTCTGCGTCGCTGATATAATATTTAAATAACACGAACAAAAAACTCCCCACATTGACAAGACAAAAATATTGGTGATGAGCAGACAGCAAAGGAAACAGGCAATGCATAATATAGTGTAGTGCGATGCCACAAGGACATAGGTTACCAAAACAAGAGAAGAAAGCTCTCTTTAATTAGTCACACCTCTTCTACCCCAGGTTACCAAAACAAGAGAAGAAAACTCTCTTTTATTAGTCACACCTCTTCTACCCCAGGTTACCAAAACAAGAGAAGAAAGCTCTCTTTAATTAGTCACACCTCTTCTACCCCAGGTTACCAAAACAAGAGAAGAAAGCTCTCTTTAATTAGTCACACCTCTTCTACCCCAGGTTACCAAAACAAGAGAAGAAAGCTCTCTTTAATTAGTCACACCTCTTCTACCCCAGGTTACCAAAACAAGAGAAGAAAGCTCTCTTTAATTAGTCACACCTCTTCTACCCCAGGTTACCAAAACAAGAGAAGAAAACTCTCTTTTATTAGTCACACCTCTTCTACCCCAGGTTACCAAAACAAGAGAAGAAAGCTCTCTTTAATTAGTCACACCTCTTCTACCCCAGGTTACCAAAACAAGAGAAGAAAGCTCTCTTTAATTAGTCACACCTCTTCTACCCCAGGTTACCAAAACAAGAGAAGAAAGCTCTCTTTAATTAGTCACACCTCTTCTACCCCAGGTTACCAAAACAAGAGAAGAAAGCTCTCTTTAATTAGTCACACCTCTTCTACCCCAGGTTACCAAAACAAGAGAAGAAAGCTCTCTTTAATTAGTCACACCTCTTCTACCCCAGGTTACCAAAACAAGAGAAGAAAGTTCTCTTTAATTAGTCACACCTCTTCTACCCCAGGTTACCAAAACAAGAGAAGAAAGCTCTCTTTAATTAGTCACACCTCTTCTACCCCAGGTTACCAAAACAAGAGAAGAAAGCTCTCTTTAATTAGTCACACCTCTTCTACCCCAGGTTACCAAAACAAGAGAAGAAAACTCTTTTTAATTAGTCACACCTCTTCTACCCCAGGTTACCAAAACAAGAGAAGAAAACTCTTTTTAATTAGTCACACCTCTTCTACCCCAGGTTACCAAAACAAGAGAAGAAAGTTCTCTTTAATTAGTCACATCTCTTCTACCACAGGTTACCAAAACAAGAGAAGAAAGCTCTCTTTAATTAGTCAAACCTCTTCTACCCAGGTCACCAAAACAAGAGAAGAAAGCTCTCTTTAATTAGTCACACCTCTTCTACCCCAGGTTACCAAAACAAGAGAAGAAAGTTCTCTTTAATTAGTCACACCTCTTCTACCCCAGGTTACCAAAACAAGAGAAGAAAACTCTCTTTAATTAGTCACACCTCTTCTACCCCAGGTTACCAAAACAAGAGAAGAAAACTCTCTTTAATTAGTCACACCTCTTCTACCCCAGGTTACCAAAACAAGAGAAGAAAACTCTCTTTAATTAGTCACACCTCTTCTACTCCAGGTTACCAAAACAAGAGAAGAAAGTTCTCTTTAATTAGTCGCACCTCTTCTACCCCAGGTTACCAAAACAAGAGGAGAAAGCTCTCTTTTATTAGTCACACCTCTTCTACCCCAGGTTACCAAAACAAGAGAAGAAAGCTCTCTTTAATTAGTCACACCTCTTCTACCCCAGGTTACCAAAAACAAGAGAAGAAAGCTCTCTTTTATTAGTCACACCTCTTCTACCCCAGGTTACCAAAACAAGAGAAGAAAGTTCTCTTTAATTAGTCACACCTCTTCTACCCCAGGTTACCAAAACAAGAGAAGAAAGCTCTCTTTAATTAGTCACACCTCTTCTACCCAGGGAATGTTGAGGACTTTGTATCTACTAGCTATCGAGTGTGCAGACAGACTGGGGATTGGTCTGTTGTGTTTCTGCATGGTGGAGTAGCCTCGTCCATTTAGCCTTTACGCAGACAACGATTGGGTAGACATTTCGCTACCTTTATAATGTGTGCCCGGACTGCGGCTTACAGCTTGCTCTTTTCTATTCTCAACTGCTAAGAGTTATTTTACGTGCTCAGCATATATCCGAGACCTCCGATGATATTTCGTCCATCTCCGATGGGACTAAAGATCAATGCGCTTGAAACTTGCGGAATTCGAAAGCCCCATCGTTTCGCATTTTCGTTCATTACTTGAGAGGCGACACAGAAGACACCTCACGTACGTATATCCCTTATATTGGCAACAGGTGCTACATGGGGAATGAACTGACAGCAGCAGCGACTCATAGCGAACCAGAGTAGACCAAGACCCTATTCCACCTGCAAATGGCGGCACTGGAAACAGGTTGCACTAGTGTAGTCTGCCTAAGACTATAGGGATCGCAGTGGGAAGGCAGATCCGATACCTAGAAAAAGCCTGCTATAATCGGATGTGTCGGGCCGAAAGATGAAGATATCACAACCTGGCTGTTAACTACCACACAACGCCCTTCTCAGTTCAGGATGAACATCGATAAAGATTTCCACGATTTCTAACATTGATAATGTTGAGTAGTTTTTGTCGAGGGTGTGTCAGATCCACCTTAACGATCTCTCGTTAACTTGTATTGGTTGTTCCTTACGCCACGATTCTGTGTGAGTTATCTGATCATCTGATACGAATGTGCGAAGTGTCTCGGTGTGTACAAGGAAGTATATGTGTGGCGTATGATACATCCTTCCTGTATGTCAGTTTTTTTATTGCTCTGATATATCGCCTTGTTTACCTCTCTGTTATTATTGGCTAACTCGCCCTTCATTGCCACAACAGTTGTTTCTCGCTACTTTTCATGCCTGACGAGAGCACTGTAGACTTTCTGTTGCACATGCAAAAAGCGTATCGCAGTGGTTCTTCATTCAGTGCTCATGGGGCCTTTGGCTTAACTTGAATTTAGTGGCTTCTTTTCGACATTTAGCTGTTGTTGTTGTTGCTGTTGTTGTGAATGCCCACAATGAGTATGTTTGACTTGGCTTGGCTTCGTTCGTTCTCAATCTCCCGCTACCAAGCCCTGAAAGGGCTTAAGTAGCCGAATGTAGTCCTGAGAACGGAATGCGTTGTGTCGTAATTTACAGCTTGACTGCGATATTTGCACCTTTCGGCCCAACACATCCGACGTCAGCAAGCAGTTTTAGAGTATCGGGTTAGCATTCCCTCTTCGATCCCTTCTCCTTAGCCAGTCTGCCCTGCGTGGGGGTGTAGAAGGGTCTTGGCAGCTTTGGTTCGCTGGCCCTGACACCAGCAGTCAGCTATGAGTCGCTGACCACTGCAGCTCATGCGCTGCTCAGCATCTTGATGTATGTTTAATCTTTTGAGCGCCCTGAAAAGGACGTTTAGTGGCGGGTGGCAGTAGCTTTCCTCACATCCCGAGTGTGCTGATGAAGATGGACCGTGGTCTTCCAGGCGATTGTGCTATGCTTGGCTTCATCTGCGTGTCACTCACTACCACGGGGATCACGTTGATTCTCCACCTCGTTAGCCAGACTGCCACAAAAAATAGCCCGTTTCCAGAAAAGGCTGCTTGGAAGTCGAGGTGAGGGTCTTGACCAGGATATTTTACCTGACCCTGGACTAACATGTTTGATCAGTATGTTGTGCTTGATCAGACGTTAGTCTTCCTCCCCTACCTTGAGGTGTACGGTTCATCTTTACTTTGACTTCCTACAGGAAGTCTGCGTCAAAGCGATTTCTGAGCTCTTTCAGTGGCTGTTTCTATCATCATCATCATCATCAGGTGCCCTGCAATTTTGCGTTGACGATCATGGACCTCCATCCACTTCTATCACGCCAATATATCAACTCACCAAATAACCACCAACATTAAAAAAAAATAACCCACTCCGGTAGTCACAGAAACAAAAAGACGTCTTACAATAAATAAAAGCCTGTGCCGTCAAACATATTTGATATTACATTTTTGTTCTCTTACGTATAGTTTTTACGTGATGGGTATCCAGCCCCACGACAAACCCTTTTAAACGCCTTTAACTGAGGCAGGACAGGTTACAGTGTTTCTATTCCTTGGTCTCTTTCTTGGGCCTTGTAACACAAATGAATCATCCCACGTGAGTGCTAAAAACTCGGCCTGGCTGCCACATAATCAACATGGCAAACTCGCTTTGCTATAATTAAAGAGACGCTTTTTTATAATTGGACTTGTCGCGCTTAGCCAAATTGAGGCGGAAAAGGTCATGGTAGTCCTACAGCAGATATTGGGGTCAAGGATAACGCGTGAGTGAATTTACCAGCACGCGTGCAGATTATCTGACGGCCAGTCGAACAGAACAAAATGAAAACAATAACAGCAGTTTATCAATTAAACGTTCTCTCCCTTCTCGTTGCCCCCCCCCCATGTCTTCCCCCCCCCCTTCTAAGCCGTCCATTACTTAAACTCGCCCATCACTCCAGCGCATCTCTCATCCCCATTTGTCACAACGTTTGTCTTTCCCCTACACCATTCCTCACCTCAACTTGTCTATGTTTGTTTCAGATTCAGAACTGTGTTCTGACATTCACGATTATCCCATGCAGCGACCAATATTGTAATGTTTCGCGCCCCTAGTCCAGTTTAATGAAAATTAGATGACAGCACATCTCTTTTCCACCCCTCGCTATTCCCCCCCCCCCACCCCCACCTCTTCCCATATTAATCGGCATATCTCTTTCTCCTATCTCAATTCATCTACGATTCTTTCAAATTCAGAACTGTCTCATTTTCCTAGCAACATTATTTCATAATTAACCTGGGGCAGATCCTCGTGTTGTAGTGTCTGGCAAAAAGGGCCACTTTGACCGAGAATAAATTTACATCACGTAATTAGGTCAGCCAATCAAATCTCCTCCACAAACGGTGAACATACAGATGGACAATTGAGAATTAATTAGATAGATTTGAGGGGACGGCGTGGCTTAGTGGTTAAGTGGCACGGCTCACAATCCAAAGGTTCGATCCCCATGACAGCACCGACCGTTACCCCGGGGAAGCAAACCCTTAGAAAATGCAGGAGGAAGCAGACCCTTACATAAAAATAAATGCTGAAGTCGGATGCACTGGGCCGAGAGGCGCAAAATAAAAACCACAGTGCAACGCATTCCGCCTTGGGGATTAGAGAAATAAGGCGAACACAAACAAAAAAATAATAAATACATTAAAAAAAATGTGATATATTGTACAAGATTTTTTCGTTTTCTGAGTTGGTTTAGGAGACATTGCAGTCGAGTGTAAAATGTTAGGGACGACATTGTACACAGTTCCAGCGTTGTCTGAGTAGGAGTGACCAGCTCCATTCCTCGTCGCATTGCCTTTCCTAACTGGAAGACAGGTGTGAATTTACACCTGAGTGGATTGAAGCGTTTGATAAGCGAACTAACATTCTGTGTCGAAAGAGCAAGAGCTGCCCCACCGAGACGTTCGCAAATGGGAGGCAAACCCCCAAAGATGCAGATGCTGGTGGTCAGCGAATGTGGATAGGGATAGGCATTGTGTATTTATTTCCTAACAAAGTGATTTAGGATCAAGATAGTGAGCAGTTCATGAGCTGCAGTGGTCAACAATCAAACCACTGACCGATAGCGCGTCAGGGACCGCGATCCAGAGCTGCCAAGACCCTTCTACACCTCCACGCGGTGATCCTGGCTAACGGGCTGCAACAGAGCAGACTAACTAAGGAGATGGAATCGAAGAGGGAAGGCTAATACAGTGCCCAAAAATGCCTGCTGAAGTCGGATGTGTCGACTGAAAGGTGCAAATATCGCAGTCAAGCTGTAAACTACGACGCAACGATCTCCGTTCTCCTGACAGCATCCTGCTATTTGCAAAGTCCTTTTTAGGGCTCGGTAGCGGGAGTTTGAGAACGAACGAAGAAGAACAAAGTGATTTTACTTGTAGAACATTCTCGAAAATCATGTACTACATTTCAGGGAGGGGCAAATCTGTTTAGGATTTACTAGACAGGCCAAAAATGTAGGAGCAACACCAGGCATAGTGCTGCAGAAATAGGATATACCATGGGGGGAAGAGATTGTGTCAGTAGATACGACACTGGCTCTGAAATATTAGGCTCACAGCGACAGTTCTTCTAGGCGCCATGGGAAGACATGGCGCCTGTGATTTGCCGTGACATGTTATACTTAATTAGCGTCCTGATAGTCCTGACTCGTCGTGCCGTAAGTTGAAGTGTAGCCCAACACTGCATATGGCTACCGGTAGCCAGCGTCAATAAAATCCTGATTCTAGTCATTTGTTGAAGTGTAGCCCAACACTACATTTGGCTACCTGTAGCCAGCTTCAATGAAATCCTGATTCTAGTCATTTGTTGAAGTGTAGCCCAAGACTACATTTGGCTACCTGTAGCCAGCTTCAATGAAATCATGATCCTAGTTATTTATTGAAGCGCTGGCCCAACACTGCATTTAGCTTATGCTAGTCAACTTTTCTGAAAACCTAATTCCAGTAATTTGTTGTACGGTTTTAAAGCATTGTTTTTTTTTGTGTGTGTGCATGATGTGATTGCCAGCCCCATGCGTACCCTTCTTTAGTTGCCTCTTACGACATGTTGGAAAGGAAACATAAGTACTGTTTTATCTTGGAAAGTTTTCCCTATGCTTTCGGGATTCGCAGAGCGCCCTGCTATACTTAATTAACGTCTTAATATTTCTGACCAGTCCCGTCTGTAAGTTGAAGTGTAGCCCGAGACTACATTTGGCTTACTCTAGCCAGCTTAATCTTTCTGACCAGTCCCGTCTGTAAGTTGAAGTGTAACCCAAGACTACATTTGGCTTACTCTAGCCAGCTTGTATGAAAGCATGATTCCAGTTATTTGTTTTACGGTTTCAAAAACATTGTTTTTTTTTGTTACATGATGTGATTGCTAGCTCCATTTACAACCTTCTTTAGATGCCTTTTATGCCATGCTGGGAAGAGAACATTAGTCCTTTTATGTTTTCCTGTAAACTTCCCCTACTTGTTCTAGTCTCTCGGCGAAAAGTACATCTTTTCAAATTGGGAGCAAAGAATACTGGCACTGTAACCTTCTGAGCATATCGCTGGAGGCGACAAAGGTGGGAGGCGGGCACTAGGCACCAAAACTGGGAACCACGTGGAAGATAGGGGTAAATAGACTTCACTAAACAGCTAAAGGGGTAAATAGACTTCACTAAACAGCTAAAGGGGTAAATAAACTTCACTAAACAGCTAAAGGGATACATAGACTTCAGTAAACTGCCAAAGGGATACATAGACTTCAGTAAACTGCTAAAGGGATACATAGACTTCAGTAAACAGCTAAAGGGAAACATGGACTTCAGTAAACTGCCAAAGGGATACACAGACTTCAGTAAACTGCTAAAGTGTTACATAGACTTCAGTAAACTGCTAAAGGGATACATAGACTTCAGTAAACTGCTAAAGGGATACATAGACTTCAGTAAACTGCTAAAGGGATACATGGACTTCAGTAAACTGCCAAAGGGATACACAGACTTCAGTAAACTGCTAAAGTGTTACATAGACTACAGTAAACTGCTAAAGGGATACATGGACTTCAGTAAACTGCCAAAGGGATACACAGACTTCAGTAAACTGCTAAAGTGTTACATAGACCACTAAATTGCTAAAGGTGTTATAGAATTCTCTAAATTGGTAAGGGTGTTATAGAATTCACTTAATTGCTAAAGGTGTTATATAATTCACTAAATTGCTAAAAGTGTCATAGAATTCACAAGACACCTGAAGGTGTCATAGACCTCACCTGACGTTCACATGTCTCACATGACAGCTAAAGGTGTTATTAGACATCGCCTGACAGCTAAAGGTGTTATTAGACTTCGCATGATAGCTAAAGGTGTCAAGGGGCGTCAACTAACTTCCTATAGAGTCCGTGACAAACAAGTTTAGAACCCCTGCCACTGAACACAACTTTCTCCCGGTAGGTTGATTTGTTCTCTGTAGATTCACTTCTGCGCCTCCTTTTCCGACTTTCTTCGTTTCTCGCTCATTTCTTCCTTCCTTACCCCCATCAAGTCTTGTTATTTCTCCTCTTGCACAATCCAAAAATAGACCTACATTTTGCTATCTGGCGTTTTGGAACTCAGTGTATGTGTCGCGCATTTTCACCTCGTATCTGTGCTGCTGGAGACGATATTCGGGAGTTCTAGAATTACCTACAATTGTGTTACGCAGAAATTCACACTTTTTGAGGGGTTTAGTTTGATTTGCAACGACAGGTCTAGTCAAGCGACCGATAAGTCCAATTCAGTATAACACCCACGTCAGTATAACACCCACGTCAGTATAACATCCACGTCAGTATAACACCCACGTCAGTATAACATCCACGTCAGTATAACATCCACGTCAGTATAACACCCACTTCAGTATAACACCCACGTCAGTATAACACCCACGTCAGTATAACACCCACGTCAGTATAACATCCACGTCAGTATAACACCCACGTCAGTATAACACCCACGTCAGTATAACATCCACGTCAGTATAACACCCACGTCAGTATAACATCCACGTCAGTATAACACCCACGTCAGTATAACATCCACGTCAGTATAACACCCACGTCAGTATAACACCCACGTCAGTATAACACTCACGTCAGAATAATACCCACGTCAATATAACACCCACGTCAGTATAACACCCACGTCAGTATAACATCCACGTCAGTATAACACCCACGTCAGTATAACACCCACGTCAATATAACACCCACGTCAGTATAACACCCACGTCAGTATAACATCCACGTCAGTATAACATCCACGTCAGTATAACACCCACGTCAGTATAACACCCGCGTCAGTATAACATCCACGTCAGTATAACACCCACGTCAGTATAACATCCACGTCTTTAGGTCAACTAGGAGGGCGTAGACCTCGGAGAGGCGCAGAGAGAGATATAGATCAGAGTCAGCATGTTAAGAGTATAGGAAACCAGAATAAGAAGTTGAAAATATGAGAGAAAAAAAGAAACTCGTGGTTTGCAGTAACTTACAACACTAACGGCTGAGAATTGAAAGCAGAATAGCTGGAAATAAAGGTATTTGAAGTGTAATCAATAATGTATGCATTTGCTGGCATCACATCACCAGAAATAAAGAGATGTGTTTTGTCAGAAGTCGAGAGAAAAAAGCAGTCCTATGACCAAAATCTCAATTTTTGGATATCATTCCAGAAGAGGAATGACTGAAATCAAGGAAAAGTTTTCTTCAAACTGTACAGTTCAGAAAACTGAGCAAAACCGCATCGAAAATTGGTGTAAAAGATATGGTGAAGAATGTATGGACATGAAAGAAGAACTTGCAGCAGGGCGTAATAGACCGTACCCTGGGTAGAGAGCCATAAACAGATTACGAACGGGAGTGTCCTGGTGTAGGGCGAATTTGAAGAGAAATATGCATATATGGACGACGATGTCTGTGAATGCGGAGTCACCCAGACCCTGACCACCTGCATAACTACCCAAGAATGTGGAGCCACCCAGACCCTGAACACCTGTATAACTGCTCAAGAATGTGGAGCCACCCAAGACCCTGAACACCTGTACAACTGTCCAAGAATGTGGAGCCACCCAGACCCTGAACACCTGTATAACTGCCCAAGAATGTGGAGCCATCCAAGACCCTGAACACCTGTTTAACTGCCCAAGAATGTGGAGTCACCCAGACCCTGAACACCTGAATAACTGCCAAAGAATGCGGAGCCACCCAAGACCCTGAACACCTGTACAACTGCCCAAGAATGTGGAGCCACCCAAGACCCTGAACACCTGTATAACTGCCCAAGAATGTAGAGCCACCCAAGACCCCGAACACCTGTATAGTAAAGTATCGCATAGAAATTACTGCCGTAGGGGTGTGAGGTGTTAGCGAACTCACATTTCAAAGGCTCGGCTATATGAGGGAGGTAGCCATCTCCTCTCCCTCGCCGCTTTTACTTCCCGGACTGAACCGGTACCCATTTAAGGCTGGGTCCACCCGGGAGCCATTGCGGTCTGAAAAAAACATTACCGCCTCAACTGGGGAATAAACCCAGGACCACTCAGATGCGAAACCAGCGCTAACCACTGCGCTACGCGGCTCCCTGTATAACTGCCCAATAATGGCGAGCCTCCCAAGACCTCTACCACCTGTATAACTGCCCAAGAATGTGGAGTCACCCAGACCCTGACCACCTGTATAACTGCCCAAGAATGCGGAGTCACTCAGACCCTGACCACCTGTATAACTGCCCAAGAATTCGGAGCCGCCCAAGAATGTGGAGCCACCCAGACCCTGAACACCTGTATAACTGCCCAAGAATGTGGAGCCACCCAAGACCCTGAACACCTGTATAACTGCCCAAGAATGCGGAGTCACCCAGACCCTGAACACCTGTATAACTGTCCAAGAATGTGGAGTCACCCAGACCATGAACACCTGTACAACTGTCCAAGAATGTGGAGCCACCCAGACCCTGAACACCTGTATAACTGCCCAAGAATGTGGAGCCATCCAGACCCTGAACACCTGTATAACTGCCCAATAATGTGGAGCCACCCAGACCCTGAACACCTGTATAACTGCCCAAGAATGTGGAGCCATCCAAGACCCTGAACACCTGTTTAACTGCCCAAGAATGTGGAGTCACCCAGACCCTGAACACTTGAATAACTGCCAAAGAATGCGGAGCCACCCAAGACCCTGAACACCTGTATAACTGCCCAAGAATGTGGAGCCACCCAAGACCCTGACCACCTGTATAACTGCCCAAGAATGTGGAGCCACCCAAGACCCTGAACACCTGTATAACTGCCCAAGAATGTGGAGCCACCCAAGACCCTGAACACCTGTATAACTGCCCAAGAATGTGGAGCCACCCAAGACCCTGACCACCTGTATAACTGCCCAAGAATGCAAGAACCATGAACTTTGACGGATCTCTTGACAGCAAATGAATAAGCTTCCAGGGCAGCTAATGTATGCTCCAAAGCTTTCTGGGGTTACCGGACACCAGATAGGAAGTATTTAAAATGTGGGAATGAACGGTGGAAATATTATGTGACGTTCTTCTCGTGTCAAATTTAAAAAAAATCATATTTTGTTCACTGGACAGCTATAGTATGTACAGTGATAAGTGTTGTTTGGAATCAACTTGATAGTGTCTTCATCTTTTTAGTTTCGCTCCCCCGGGCCAGACAGTGTCACTTTGGTCTGCATAAATGTGGCAGTCCTGCAGAATATTTTGGTGTTTGCTTCGGTGACCAGCAAGGGCATATCACGGTGTCTATGAGACCCTTTCTGTGGATGTAGACTCCGATTCTGCGATGTTCCGTTCTGCGTCTGAAGATCTGAGTCTGCCTAGTTTGTCTCTGCTGTTATTTTCTGGCTTGTATTCTTTGTGCTCGTCTCTCCATTCTGCCATGTATTATTTTATGAGTGTCTTTGCTTCTTGATAGCTATGTTGATAATCTAATATTTATGATGCGCTAGTGATCATTCTCAGACTTACAGTATCAGTTGCAAGTAGTGAACGTAGCTTCTCAAAACTCAAACTTTAACAACTTACATGCACTCTATCATGTTACAGAAGAGGCTAATTTTCTCGGCAGATATATGTTTGACATGAAATGTCTTGGCTTGGCTTTGTTCGTTCTCAATCTCCCGCTACAAAACCATGAAAGGGCTTAAGTAGCAGAATGTAGTCCAGAGAACGGAATGCGTTGTATCGTAGTTTACAGCTTGACTACGATATTTTCACCTTTCGGTTCAACACATCCGACTTCAGCAAGCATTTTTTGCGTACCTTGTTAGCATTCCCTCTTCAATCCCTTCTCATTAGCCAGTCTGCCCTGCTGCAGCCTGTTATCCAGGATCACCGCATGGAGGTGTACAAGGGTCTTGGCAGCTCTAGTTCGCTGGCCCTGACGCTAGCAGTCAGCCAGCTATGGGTCGCTGACCACTGGAGCTCATGCGCTGCTCAGCATCTTGATCCCACCATGAAATGACATCAGCATTTGATCTGGTTGATTTGGTGAACAAAATATGCAACGGAAAAGGCACGCAAATTCAGATGTTGATGTAGATTTGGTAGGTGAGTTCATCTTGATGGTGGTATGCGCTCTACCTGAGTGCCTTCTCTAGTTCAAAATAACTTGTGTGCCAAAGTATTTTATGTGCATTTGAGAAAGATAACCAAAGAGTGGTGTATTGGTGTATAAGCTATTCTTGCAATTTAAAATGAATTGAGCAGTTTCAAGTTATGGGATTTGTATTTATTCCGCAAAACATCGGTTTTTGAGAATCTAAGCTGTAAGTATTTGTGTGGAGCGAGGGCTTATCCGTGTCCAGGAAACAAGTGCTTAGCCATTCCTAGAAAACAAGTGCTTAGCCGTGCCTAGGAAACAAGTGCTTATCCGTGCCTAGGAAACAAGTGCTTAGCCATACCTAAGAAACAAGTACTTAGCCATACCTAAGAAACAAGTGCTTATCCGTGCCTAGGAAACAAGTGCTTATCCGTGCCTAGGAAACAAGTGCTTATCATGCCTAGGAAACAAGTGCTTATCATGCCTAGGAAACAAGTGCTTATTATGCCTAGGAAACAAGTGCTTATCATGCCTAGGAAACAAGTGCTTATCCGGGTCTAGGAAACAAGTGTTGTTAACCATGGCTAGGAAACAAGTGCTTAGCCATACCTAAGAAACAAGTGCTTAGCCATACCTAGGAAACAAGTGCTTATCCGGGTCTAGGAAACAAGTGTTTAACCATGGCTAGGAAACAAGTGCTTAGCCATACCTAAGAAACAAGTGCTTAGCCATACCTAAGAAACAAGTGCTTATCCATACCTAGGAAAGAAGTGCTTAGCCATACCTAAGAAACAAGTGCTTAGCCATACATAGGAAAGAAGTGCTGTCGTCCACGTCTCGCTCCAGTAATCAGACTGTGTTACAGCAACCTAGCCAACGAGACAGACTTCGACTCTGTGATCTCCATAGTGGCGAGGTTGCCGAGAGCCTTGCACTACAGTTGTGATGACCCATGTATACCTTCTCAAGTTCGCCTCGGGATGTTAGGAAAGCCACATCAACCGACTACCACATACTCATCAATAGTTAACTCACCTCACAGCGAATAGCTTTGAAAAGACACGTGTATTTATTACACTCCGTTTTGTTGTGTCAGCTAAACATGAACAGTATAGTGCATTCCATATCATTCTTCTTTTTCTTCTTCTTCTTCTTCTTCTTCTTCTTCCTTCTCATCCTCTTCTTGTTTTTCTCCAACTTTTGTTTTGTACTTCATTTTCTTCTCCCTCCTTCTTTTTCTTCTTTTTTTCCTTCTTCTCCTCCTTCTCTTCTGATTTTTTCTTCTTTCCTTCTTTTTCTTCTTCTTCTTCTTCTGCTTATTTTTGCATCTGCTTCTCTTCTTCTTCTTCTTCTTACTTCTCCTCTTCTTGTGTTTTCTTTATCTTTCTTTTTGTACTTCTTGCTCGAATCTACTCGCGATGAGCTCGCTCGTCACGTGTCTTTGGTAGTGGGTTACAGTTGCTCTTATTACATCACGAGACCTGCTTGAGAAGGTGGACATGGGTCGCCTTGGCTGTAGGGCAATGCAAAGGTCTTCAGCTCGTCACTATGGAGATTGCAGTGTTGATACCCACCTTGTTGCAAGACGGACAACATATTAATGTCGTTTTGCAAAGAGAAACAATTTCTGCGTTTGGATAAAAGCTTCTGTGTTAAAACCAGAAAGTTTATTTAAACAAAGGTCATTCCTCGCATGCCTCCCTCAGTTATACCACTCCACTCCCCTCTAACCTCCTTCGGTTATACCACTCCACTCCCCTCTAACCTCCCTCAGTTATACCACTCCACTCCCCTCAAACCTCCCTTAGTTTTACCACTCCACTCTTCTCAAATCTCCTTCAGTTATACCACTCTATTCCCCTCAAACCTCCCTCAGTAATACCACTCCACTCCCCTCTAACCTCCCTCAGTTATACCACTCCACTCCCCTCTAATCTCCCTCAGTTATACCACTCTATTCCCCTCAAACCTCCCTCAGTTATACCGCTCCACTCCCCTCTAACCTCCTTCAGTTATACCACTCTATTCCCCTCAAATCTCCCTCAGTTATACCCCTCCACTTCCCTCAAATCTCCCTCAGTTATACCACTCCACTCCCCTCCCCTCAAATCTCCCTTAGTTATACCACTCTATTCCGCCTCCAAGTACTAGTCCTGAAAATAGACTGCTCTAGCGTAGTCTAAATAAGAGAAAGGGGATCGCTGTGGGAAACCCAACCCAGTACTCAAAAGCATCAGCTGACACCGCATGCATTGGACCAAAAGCAGCAAATATCACAGCATCTCTGTAATCTACGACACACCGCCCTTTCCCTGATGAACGCCGAAAAAGAGAAACAAGAAAACAGATAGACACCCAAGTTAGCGTAGTTTTTAGAAGGCTGTGAAGATATTAATCATTGTGACACCAAGGAGAGTCAGTTTACAAGGCGTCTGACCTAGCTTAAATCTAAACACGTGGTTCTCTGATTACTTTCCAGAAATGTATTCACAAACCGTCGGTTAGGTTGTAAATCCCTCCAACAGTCAAACAGGCAATGAGCTCATAGAGCCTGAACGATTGAGAGAGGCCTTCCTTGATCTTTACTCCAACAGGCAAACAGGCAATGTGCTCCTAGGGCAAGAACGACGACTGATAGAGGCACTCCTTGTTGCACAGGCGTCCCTGGGGCGACGACTCCCTCTGTGATGGGTGCGGTCTTTTCCCGTCCCTGATTTCCAAGGATTAGGATGTCCAAGCTGTCGAGCCGGGACGCCGTGTTAGAGGTGGGCCACATGGCCGAAGTATGAGATACTGCGTCGATCCAGTGTTGAGGACATGCTCTACGTTTGTGTCCGCCGGGATACCTCGAAGTCAGTGACTTGGTCTTTGCCAGCTGACTACAAGAACAGGACTTGGGTGGCCAGTGCCCTTCCTTGCTGTTTTCTACTTTCCCTAACTCATGCGTCAGGTACCAATTTACAGCTGGATTGACGGGAGAAGCGTTCACCGATTAAAATCACGATCCGGATTTCTTAAGTCTCCGGACGCGATTCGAACCGAGGCACGCTGTTACCACAGGCAATAGCGAAATGCTAGCTCTATGAACCGAGCTAACGCGCACCTCTGTAATAATATTACTACATATAAATGAACATTTCCTTCGTGAGTCATTCTACATATATTGATTTTATATAGTATTACATACCACGATTAAAGCACGGTTTGTATCAGGCAGGATACGCCTCTGCTGACCTCATCTCTTCCCCCCCCCCCACCCCCGCCCCAGATTAGTTAAGAAAATATGTGCCTAACAACAAATTCATAATATACCTCACGGGGTGTAGTCTGAATCTTTTCTTTTCAACTAACGTTAAAGAAAAAAAGAAAGAATTTCTTGAACGGCCCTTTCATTTCAAAGTCCGTCTCTGCGTATCATAATTTCCCCTTGTGGCGTGTGATTCTGACACGTAACCATCCAAACAGCATACTCGTCTTACGGTTGACAAGGGTGATTGCCGTCTGCCTGTTCTAAAGAAACAACGGAGACATTTACAGATACACAAGCTATCAGAATTCCTCACAGCCACGTACATCTGCAAAAAATATTATTTACAGTCAGCTGAGGTTAGGATGTACGACGTGAAGGGACATAACCCTGCGTAGTAAGCAAACAAGAGTTATCTAACTGCAGTCTTCGTTACGCGTACTGTGCTACCAAATTAACTTGTCTGACTGTTTAAGAGGTTATACCACCCCTTTCAACTAACGTCTTCCTCTGTTCATTGTCGCTGCTGCTGTTGTGAATCCCCGCAATGAGTTAAGTTTACTCTTTTGCGCGCCTTGACAAGCGCTAAGTGGCTGGTTGCAGTAGCTGGCCTCAAGTGATGAAGGTGGGCCTGGGTCCTCCTAGGCGGTTGCGCTATGCTTGGCTTCATTTACGTGTCTCTCACTACTGCGAGGATCACGTCGACCGCCCCACCCCCACCTCTTTAGCCAGGCTCCCAAGACGAACAGACCGTTTCCAGGCAGAATTGCGACGACGTCGAGAGAGATGAAGTCTTGGCCAGCATATTTTGCCTGACCAGGAGAAATATACTGGACAAGATCCTCAGCCGACCTCCTCGTTGATCGTCCTGGAAACGGGCTGTTGTCGAGAACAGTCTGGCTAACCAGTTGAGGTTCGACGTGATCTCCGTAGTAGTGAGCAACACGCAGATGAAGCCACGCATAGCACAGCCGTCTGGAGGACCCCGTTCCACCTTCATCAGCACACTCGAGGTGTGAGGAAAGCTACTGCAACCCGTCACTTAACGCCATTTTCAGGGCGCACATAAGAGTAACCCACTCATTGTGGGCAACCGAAACAACAACAACCCTTTTGTGCGCCATGAAAATGACGTTAAGTGACGGGTTCTAGTAGCTTTCTTCACATACCGAGCGTGCTGATGAAGGTGGACAGCGTTCCTCCTGGCGGCTGTGCTGTGCGTGGCTTCATCTGCGTGCCGCTCACTACTACGGGGATCACATCGATCCACATCTCATCAGTCAGGCTGCCTTGAAAACAACCTGTTTCCATGGAACGTTACAAGGAAGAGAGATAGTGGTTTTGGTCAGTGTATTGACCCTGGCGCGACGTCCTGGTCAGTATCAGTCTCCCCCCCCCCCCATCCCTTAAAGGCGTCGTGTCTTCTTTTCTTTGATGGGCCTTTGGGACTCTCACTTGACGTGATAGTAGTAAGTTCTGGGTAGGGGTGGGATGGGAGCTTCCTTCTTGTCGCGTGCTATACCAGGTGGAGGTGCAGCTATGACGTTCCCAACATCCCACTTATACCTGTTGATCTGCCTACCCAGCAAAAAAGAGCCTGCAGTCTGCCCTTGGTTGTGCTGGAAACGGCAAAGCTGTCATTGTGTGAGGTCATGCTACGTGACGTTTCACACCCCCAGCCCTAGGAGGTATGCCAAGATCGATGAACTTAATTTTTGAGAAGGGGAAAGAAAAAAGCGAGGAGGTTACATAGCCAGAAGTTATAAATAGTTGCTCCTCGCAAGCGATGATGGTGACACCATCTGTTCTTGGTCTTGATGATGTAACTTGGGCTGTATTTTGATTATAGTGAGGAAGAGGCTGCGCTGGTCATCAACACCACTCTCTGGTCCTCGACTACCTTGGGACCAGTGGCAAGACGACAAGTCGAGACGACTGGAGGTAACTTACGATGCAGAAGTACAAGTCAATCAACTAAACACAATATTACAACAGCGATAACATATCTCTACACTCGTTATTCTTCAATCATTAAAACAGAACCTGGATGAGAATCAAGAGACAGTTATTGAAATTAACTAACAGATCCATTTTCAATAAGAACGGGTTGCTTGCTTTAATCGAGTCTCAGTTATTTTAATCAAAGAATGACTAACAGATCGATTTTCAATAAGACAGGTTTTTTTTTTCTTTAATCGAGTCCCAGTTATTTTAATCAAAGAAGGACTAACAGATCCATTTTCAATAAGACAGTGTTGCTTGCTTTCATATAGTCTCAGTTATTTTAATTAACTAACAGATCCATTTTCAATAAGACAGGGTTGCTTGCTTTCATATAGTCTCAGTTATTTTAATCTAAGAAGGACTAACAGATCCATTTTCAATAAGACAGGGTTTTTTTTCTTTAACCGAGTCTCAGTTATTTTAATCAATGAAGGACTAACAGATCCATTTTCAATAAGAAAGGGTTGCTTGCTTTAATCGAGTCTCAGTTATTTTAATCAAAGAAGGACTAACAGATCCATTTTCAATAAGACAGGTTTTTTTCTCTTTAATCGAGTCCCAGTTATTTTAATCAAAGGACTAACAGATCCATTTTCAATAAGACAGGGTTGCTTGCTTTCATCAAGTCTCAGTTATTTTAATTAACTAACAGATCCATTTTCAATAAGACAGGGTTGCTTGCTTTCATCAAGTCTCAGTTATTTTAATTAACTAACAGATCCATTTTCAATAAGACAGGGTTGCTTGCTTTCATATAGTCTCAGTTATTTTAATCAAAGAAGGACTAACGGATCCATTTTCAATAAGACAGGGTTTTTTCTTTAACCGAGTCTCAGTTATTTTAATCTAAGAAGGACTAACAGATCCATTTTCAATAAGACATGTTTTTTTTTCTTTAACCGAGTCTCAGTTATTTTAATCAATGAAGGACTAACAGATCCATTTTCAATAAGAAAGGGTTGCTTGCTTTAATCGAGTCTCAGTTATTTTAATCAAAGAAGGACTAACAGATCCATTTTCAATAAGACAGGGTTGCTTGCTTTCATCTAGTCTCGGTTATTTTAATTAACTAACAGATCCATTTTCAACAAGACAGGGTTGCTTGCTTTCAAATAGTCTCAGTTATTTTAATCAAAGAAGGACTAACGGATCCATTTTCAATAAGACAGGGTTTTTTCTTTAACCGAGTCTCAGTTATTTTAATCAAAGAAGGACTAACAGATCCATTTTCAATAAGACAGGGTTACTTCCTTTAATCGAGTCTCAATTATTTTAATCAAAGAAGGACTAACAGATCCATTTTCAATAAGACAAGGTTGCTTGCTTTCAAATAGTCTCAGTTATTTTAATCAAAGAAGGACTAACGGATCCATTTTCAATAAGACAGGGTTTTTTCTTTAACCGAGTCTCAGTTATTTTAATCAAAGAAGGACTAACAGATCCATTTTCAATAAGACAGGGTTACTTCCTTTAATCGAGTCTCAATTATTTTAATCAAAGAAGGACTAACAGATCCATTTTCAATAAGACAGGGTTGCTTGCTTTCATCTAGTCTCAGTTATTTTAATCAAAGAAGGACTAACAGATCTATTTTCAATAAGACAGGGTTGCTTGCTTTCACCTAGTCTCGGTTATTTTATTCAAAGAAGGACTAACAGATCCATGTTCAATAAGAAAGGGTTGATTGCTTTCATCGAGTCTCTATTGCGCATATTCCGAGATGATGAAAAACGTTTTAATAACCCTGTTGTAGTCAAGGGTATGAGAGTTCATGCCATCAAAATTGTTGATCACCAGGCCATAGTGGGAGTATCTGTAGCCGTTTGGCGAAGTCTGCTTTAAAAATTTACCTTCACTGCCAAAGAGTTTGGCATGAAAATAAACACATTGAACCCAAAGGCTATGGTAATAGCTAAGCAATACATGCAAATTAATATAAACATCAGTTCTGTTCTGTTCTAGGAGTCGACTTCACTGCACTCCGGGCATACCCATAGGTGCTCAGTCTCTCTCAGCAAATGGCACAAAGTGTGGATGCTGAAGGTGCCTGTAGCCTGTTGGTTGTACACCTTTCTGTTCCGTCCTCTCAGGTTCCCTGATCCACTGAATCCTAATTTGATTTCAAAGTGCCGCAGCCTGTGCCTTGCAGACTCATCCAAAGCAGTGTCGTTTTCCATCAGGTGGTCCTTGATAACCTTCACTATGTCAATATAAACATCAATAATTGAACAAGTACATACGTTAAGGACAAACCATCACAGCGGATGTCCACAGTGAGACGGGATTCAAGACAAGAATTACATCGACAAAAAACGTCCTTCCGTGAGAAACATAAGAATATCTGGATGGAACTGGGGACATGATTACAACTCACATATGGCCAATTGCACTGTATGGGCCTGAAACATGGACTCTGGCAAAGAAAGATGAATAAAGCTTGCAATCGTTTGAAATGTGGTACTACCGTAGAATGGAACGAGTGAGTTGGACAGAAAGTAGATTAAATGGCAATGTAGTCCCTGAGGTAGGCGCACAAAGCAAATATTGAAAATGGCAAAAAACGAAGATTGAGTTGTTTGAGACACAATATGCGACATGAAAGTTTTCTACAGAAGATGCTAAGGGAAAGAGGAAGGGGACGCCAAGGCTCACCTTTACATCTCAGGCATGTAGAGACACTGACGTGCGAATCTATGCTGAGAGTTGGCTTGGCTTCGTTCTTTCTCAATCTCCCACTACCAAACACTGAAAGGGCTTAAGTAGCAGAATGTAGTCCAGAGAACAAATGCGTTGTGTCGTAGTTTACAGCTTGACTGCGATGTTTGCACCTTTCGGTCCAACACATCCAACTTCAGCAAGCATTTTTTGGGTACCGGGTTAGCATTCCCTCTTCGATCCCGTCACCTTAGCCAGTCTGCCCTGCTGCAGCCTGTTATCCGGGATTACCTCGTGGAGGGGTAGAAGGGTCTTGGCAGCTTTGGTTCGCTGGCCCTGACACTAGCAGTCAGCTATGAGTCGCTGACCACTGGAGCTCATGCGCTGCTCAGCATCTTGATCCCTGCTGAGAGTTGCAGAGAATAGAGTCAAATGGAGAGACATAACAACCTGACGGGATGAAGATGCTGAGCAGTGCATAAGCTGCAGTGGTGAGCTATGGGTCGCTGACTGCTAGTGTCAGGGCCAGCGAACCAGAGCTAGCAAGACATTTCTACACCTCCACGAGGTGATCCTGGATAACAGACTGGCTTAGAAAAAGGGACCGAAATGAGATGGCAAACCCGGTACTAACAAATGTCTGCTGAAATTGGATGTATCGGACTGAAAGGTGCAAATATCACAGTCAAACCGTAAACTACGATACAATGTATTCTGTTCTCCGGACTATATCCTGCTGCTTGCAAAGCCTTTTCAGGAAGTTTGAAAACGAACCAACGAACGAAGAAGATGATTATGAAGAAGAATAAGTAGTAGAAGAAGAAGAAGAAGAAGAAATGGAAAGACATGATTAGACAACCTTGCAACCAGTATTAGGTCAGGCTAGTCAGAGGATATGGTCAAATGGAGAGACATGCTCAGACAACCCTACAACCAGTCTCAGGACAGACCAACTAGTGGATAGAGTCAAATGTAAAGACATGCTCAGACAACCTTACAGCCAGTCTTAGGACACACCAACTAGAGGAAATGGTCAAATGGTGAGACATGCTCAGACAACCTTACAACCAGTCTCAGGACAGACCAACTAGTGGATAGAGTCAAATGTAAAGACATGCTCAGACAACCCTACAACCAGTCTCAGGACAGACCAACTAGTGGATAGAGTCAAATATAGAGGCATGCTCAGACAACCTTACAGCCAGTCTCAGGACAGACCAACTAGTGGATAGAGTCAAATGTAAAGACATGCTCAGACAACCTTACAGCCAGTCTTAGGACACACCAACTAGAGGAAATGGTCAAATGGTGAGACATGCAGGTCATGCGCTCCTATGATTATATGATACTACATCTAGAATTATATCTTATTCGTCGTTCGCTCTCAAATAGTGGAGTCTAATTTCAGCTCAGTTCGAGTGCCATCTCCGCAGTGAGGGCCTGTTGCAATGAATCTCCAGTGTACTCTATCTCTTGCCGTAATGGTGCAATCTGACAGGCTCTTTCCAGTCCATCTCCTGATGTTATCCACCAACGCTATCGTATCTATGCCTTCATAAACCTGGCGTTCACTCCCACGTGGCCATACAGTTTATCTCGCATGTGGACCGAGGAGGACCATGTAGTCTCCCTGGTCATCCCGTGATGCTCACACGCCTGGATGACACATTCCATTATGTGTTTGTTCTCCCCACATGTCCCTATGTCTATCTTTATATTAGTTGAACAGATGCTTTTTTAGTCTGCATTGGCCTGTTCGCAGTCTGAATATTGTCACTTGATCTCTTCTTGGCAAAGACTAGTATGCTTCTGCTGTATCAGATTCTGTGTTCTCTCTGACATTTCTCTTTGAAGTAATTTTTTTTCGTTGTCTTTCTTTCTTCATATGTATCTCAGTCTCCAGTTTTGGTTTGCCCTTCTCCGAATCTGTTTAGTCTATCTGCCTTATCATTTCCATGTACCGTATCTTACAGAACCCATTGCATTTTTAGTATGTTGAAATTGTAGTTGGAACTGCAGTCAAGTTTTTATGTTTTTATGGTTTCTGGGTGTATGACTGATAGGGAACCTATAAAGAAGACTATCTTGTATCTGGCATGGTTCTTGTTTTCCACGATGGCTATTGTTGTTAGTGCCCCAGCCTCAGCGTTGAAAATGTTTGAAAGTTTTCCAGTGTCCAGTGAGATATGGCTTGGCTTCGTTCATTCTCAATCTCCCACTACCAAACACTGAAAGGGCTTAAGTAGCAGAATGTAGTCAAGAGAACGGAATGCGCTGTGTCGTAGTTTACAACTTGACTGCGATATTTGCACCTTTCGGTCTAACACATCCGACTTCAGCAAGCATTTTTTGAGTACCTGGTTAGCATTCCCTCTTCGATCCCTTCTCCTTAGCCAGTCTGCCCTGCTGCAGCCTGTTATCCAGGATCGCCGCGTGGAGGTGTAGAAGATATGGATTTCCAGACATGATATCGGGACTATGGTTTATATAAAATACCCCAGCTATGTTCATGATTTTTTAATAGTCTGCGCATAGCATCTGTTTAGCGTGTTGGTAGAGCACTCGCTTTTTACTGCAAAGGTACGAGGTTCAACTCTCGTTTCCAGCACGCTCCCGTCAACCTAGATATACATGAGTACCTGGCTTACTGTTAGGGAGGTTAAGGCAGCGAATAATGAAACTCGCCACTCCGTCTCATAAACAAACTGTACCGTGTGCAATAAAGTTTCTAACACCTCATCCCCGGCAGCAGTGTCTTCCATGGAACTACCTTTTCATACTCGAACAAATATTCTCCACCTCGTTGTAGTCATACGTGTTGCACGTTTTCGAATATTGTATCCCTCCATCCAATGGTAATCACTGCTTATTGCTGAAGCCATACTGTGAGGGCCAGCCTCTTCTGCCTGTCCAGCCTCTTCTCCCTGTCCAGCCTCTTCTACCTGTCCAGCCGGTCGAGGTAAGTTTTTTGGCGCTGATGAACGACCTGTGAAGAATCGTGAGGGCCGCAGCATCCTGGTCCATCCGTTCGACATGATCCTTTGAAATGCCCAGCTGTGTTACCTTCATTATTGTCACAAGCTTTTATATAACCTAACATGACAGTGTTTCGTTTGCTTGAACTTCTATTTCTCCTATTTTAACCAACTCCCGCATAACCTAGGGCAGTTTTTCCCAACAGCCGGTAGCGGTCCGCATAAATTTACTGCCGGTCCGTGAAAAGGTGGTTGAGGTTTAAGCCACAAACTTCTTTGTTCGTCTTTAGACCTCGACTTCAGTGACTCTAACGAAGGCAGCAGTTGACTCAAGGCTCTGTATGCTTCCGTACAGCTTCTTGTGGAAGGACACTGGCTGATGCCAAATGCTGCTTCTTTTGTCAGTATACAGTGGACAGGACTACACAATATGTTCTGCCGTCACGGGGGCTGTGCCCCAGGTACACACGTCCGTAGTGCCAATCTTGACCTTGTTGTACAGATGACATCTAAGTCGGTTGTGACCTGTGCGTAACCGGAGAATGATCATCTGGTCTCGCCTGGAGAGTTGATGGTAATAATAACAACAATGTTCGCTTAGGCGTCTGGGGGCCGTTGCGTCGGATGAACACCACCATGTCCAGTTGTAACTGCGTGCTGCCAGGCCTCCTCTAAGGCAAATGGAGAAGCTGGTACCTGCTGGAGCCACGTGTTTCGAGGACGACCTCTCCGGCGCTTCCAGTCAGCAGGGGGGAGGCCGTTAGCACTGTTGACTGTCTTTTGTTGAATCTGGTGAGCTGGGACATTCTTGTCCAGTCGGACAACATGACCGAACAGGGAAATGCGACGACGTTCCAGAATAACCGAGACAGGGGGAAAGATGTGTCCTTGCAGAAACATCTACATTCCTGTCGATTGTAGGCAACGTTGTCTATGCGGCCAGGGTGGTCTTTTTTTCCATTTTAGCACTGCACCTTGCCCTGATGAATGCTTTTGTCTCATTGTATGTGATTCCTGTATCACTCTGTTACAGCATTCCTCTCTCGCTCTGGCGAGTCTGTCCGCCTCCTTGTTGCTTGGAATGTTGCAGTGGGCTGGTATCCACTGGACTGCTTTTATTTTGAAAGCACTGTGACAGACATTCGGGTGAGTCTGCGAGAGCGCAGAGTTCATTTTTGTGTTCGTTTTTTAGCCCCGTTAACACTGCGAGGGCGTCTGTGAGAATTACCACTTTTCTGCATCCTCCTTATGGTCTATAATGATTTTAGCTGCTTGTCTCGGGGCACTGGCTTCGGCACTGAAGTTGCCGCAGTGGCAAATGCTGCTGAGATTACTTATATAAGATCAGAAAAGTGTCTTTCTTTCCAGATGCAACAGATGGAGCATGCTAGTATTGGTTATATTTTTTCCTTTAAAAGTGCTGCATTGCTTTTATTCATTTCTTTTGCCTGAACTGTAAAACTTTTCCTCTTTAGTCTGCCGCGTCCCAACCCATTTAGTCCGAGGTACATCGGGTGGTCCAAGATTCTTTTGAATTTTCCCGCTTGCTATTTGTTCCTACAGTCTCGTCTGTCTTTCATTGATTGTAGTCCAGTCATGTTTTCCAAGTATTTTATTTGAGTGGAATTCAGGGCTCCTGTTATGATACGGGCTGCTTGGTTCTGGATGGGCTCTATTTTATCGAAGTTTTATGTAGATGCGTGGAACAAGCTGCAATGCCGTATTCGACAATTGGTCTCACTCTGCCTGTGTATGATTTCTTTAGCGTGCTTCCATCAGCACCCCATGTAGTACCAGCAAGATTCTTCATGATGGACATGAGTAGCCTGGCCCTCAGCTGCGTCTTTAAAATTTGCGTTTTCCACTTCAGACGTCGGTCTAAGGAAACTCATAAGAAGGTTGGAGCCTCATCTTGCCGTATCTCTTTTCCATTTAGTGGGAGTTTTACTTGCTGCCGTATGTTTGACAGGGAGAAGATGGTATGTGTCGTTTTTTTTTTTTTGTTCATTATTTTTAGTAACCAAAGCCACACACTGCGGAGATCGGCTTAATGCGATCTAGGCCACAGCCTACTGTAGATACAGGCCTTTGTGACTCACGGAGAAATCCCTTTGAAACATCACATTCCTCGGCTGACTAAATAACTGAACCTGCATGTATCAACTATCCGTGCAACCATATTGGCATGTAAGGGGAAACAATCATGGACATGCAGTTGGTTTCAGGGCAGGATTCTGTGAACGAATTACTTTCAACAGCGATTTTTTTATGTCCTGTACCGTGAATTTGTTTGATTTCTCTGTGTGGAGCATGGATTGATTATAAACCTTGACACAATATGAGTTCCGTTATTTAGTCCGCGGTGGAGTGTGACTTTCAAGGGGTTTTCCCCCGTGAGTCAGACGGTCGATCTGAAGTAGACCATGTCTAAACTCTGACTGGCTCATGTCTAAACTCTGACTGGCTAATGTTTAAACTAGAATGACGTCACCTACACAGTATCTGTACTTTTCGAACACAGGAGCTCATCCGGCGTGTTTCTCTATCAAAGTAAGGGAGGGTTTGGGGTGGGGTGGGGGGTTGGGATGGGGGTAGGGGTGGGGTGGGATGGTGGAATACCTACAAATATCGCGAATATGTAAAGTAGGTCATTCGAAAATTGATTGACAGGTTTTAAAGGTTAATTTATCTGTTAATATCGTGTAGTGATATTATGGCACGAGGGGACGGCGTCGTTAAGTGACACGGCTCATACCCCGAAAGTGCTGGGTTCGCTCCCCATCACAGCACCGGCCGTTACCCCAGGGAACCCTTAGAAAATGCAGGAGGAAGCAGACACTTACATAAAATGCATGCCGAAGTCGGATGCACTGGGCCGACAGGCGCAAAATGAAAAACATAGTGCAACGCACACCGCCTTGAAGAATAGAGAAAAAAGGTGAACTGACCAAAAAAATTGAAGAAAAAAAATCGTGGTACGAAAGGAAAGCTTGTTGTTGTTATATTGTTTCGTTACATTTGTATTCCTACAAGATAGAGACAAAAAAGTAAAACAGCAAAATCTGTTAACTTTCTTCACATTTGTCGTATTTTCAGCGGTCCGTAAAAATTGTTTCCTATTTTATCGGGCCGCAAGTGTAAAACGGTCAGGATACAATGACCTAGACATATGACACTGTGTACACATCATCCAAAAGTGCGGCCTGGTAATCTATCACATTTTGATTGCTGCATCCTGCAACAACAACAACAACAACAAAAGTGGCAGTTAAAATAAAAACTGATATAGATAACGTAGTTTTTATAAGCTTTTATTAAATACTTCATTTTAATTTAGTCTTGCGGGATCAAGATGCGGAGCAGCGCATGAGCTGCAGTGGTCAGCGACCCATAGCTGACTGCTAGCGTCAGGGCCAGCGAACCAGAGCTGCCAAGACCCTTCTACACCTCCATGCGGTGATCCTGGATAACAGGCTGCAGCAGGGCAGACTGGCTAAGGAGAAGGGAGCGAAGAGAGAATGCTAACCCGGTACTAAAAAAAAATGTTTGCTTAAGTCGGATGTGTTGGACCGAAAGGTGCAAATGTCGCAGTCAAGCTGTAAACTACGACACAACGCATTCCGTTATCTGGGCTACATTCTGCTTCTTAAGCCCTTTTAGGGCTAGGTAGCGGGAGATTGAGAACGAACGAAGCCAAACCAAGCCAATTTATCTTGCCACACGTGGAGCCCAAAATGAAATCGAGGCCCAATTGGGTATCACTGGCAAAATGTTTTCAATTATTGAATGGATTAACAAAACAAAAAACTAACATGTTTTTGTTGTCGATGGCTTTCTTTTTTTTCTTTTTTCTCTATTTCTTATTTTCTTCTTCTTCTTCTTCTGCTTTTTTTAAACTATCAGGTTTTTTGGTCATGCTAGATCTGTAGTCCCGTCGATAGGACGTAGTCCACAGTCTTCTCCAAATCCGGGTGGCATCCTCACAGCTTATATTGGTTTAGAAGACTATGCAGATTCTGTAAACAACCAGTTTCATTTACATTTCCTTGCTCTAAAAGCTATGTGCATCCAATCTATTCTTAAATGCATTAATTGTCCCTGCCTCCTCTACTTCCTGCAGCAATGCATTCCAAGCATTCACCTTTCTCTGACTAAAAATATATTTCATAATATCTGCGTCATCTCGGCTCCCTCTGGCCTTGGTTGGCGTAGTTGGTCTCTGTAAAACTGGGCAGTTCTGTAGGATGTGTTCAGGGATATGAACTCCGGTTACACAAGAGCAGTCACTTGTGTGTCTACTTCTTCTTCCTCGTTCATCTTCAGACCTCAACTTCAATGACTCTTACAAAGACAGCAGTCGACTCAAGGCTCTGTACACTTCCGTACAGCTTCTCGTGGAAGGACACTGGCTGTTGCCAAATGCTACTTCTTTTGTCTGTTTACAGTGGACAGGACTGCAAAATATGTTCTGCCTTCATGGGGGCTTTGCCGCAGGCACAAAGGTCTATAGTGCCAATCTTGAACTTGTTGTACAGATGGCATCTAAGTCTGTTATGACCTGCGCGTAGCTGGAGAATTATCACCTGGTCTCGCCTGGAGAGTTGATGTTAGGTATCGTTTTATATGTGGCCACGGTGGTCTTTTTTTTCCATTTTGCATTGTACGTTGCCCTGAAGAATGCTTTTGTCTCATTGTATGTGATTTCTGTATTACTCTGCTGCAGCATTCCTCCCTCTCTGGCGAGTCTGTCCGCCTCCTCGTTGGCTGGAATGTTGCAGTGGGCTGATATCCACTGGACTGTGCTTTTTTTTGTTTGAAGCACTGGGACAGGCGTTCGAGCGAGTCTGCCAGAGCACTGAGTTCATTTTTGTGCTGGTTCTTGAGCACCATTAACACTGCGAGGGCGTGAAAATGACCACTTGCTCTTGATATCTTGAACCGATGTATGTGACACAGTAGTCTGAAGTGCCGTATGTCCAAGCGAAAGAAGGTGGTTTGTTGGTGTCTGTGGGGCTGGGGGATTGGGCCACTTCAAGTGTTCACGTTCATGTCCTTCTTCCATTTTGAGTTGTACTGATTGCGGATGATGGCTTCCTTAATATTATTGTCCTTTGTCTTGAAACCCCCAAAATTGTGCGGGTTTCCATAGCACGTTAAGCTATTCTCACCCAAGTATCATGACGGTGCTGCGATGAATGAGCTGACAGTAGCCAGAGACTCATAGGTCGCTTCTTGCATCAGAGTCAGCGAACGACAGCTGACTAAGACAATACTCCGCCCCCAGGTGTCGACACCAGAAACAGGCTACTTGTGAAATCTTATTAAGAGAAAAGGTATCGCAGAGGGAAGTTAGAACCGGTCCCAAAAAATACTGTGCTGAAAGCCGCAGATATTGCAGCCTCGCCGTAAACTATGGCACAGCGTCAATATCAGGACGAACGCTAAAGCGGACGAAGTATCCGAGTGAAAAGGAATGTAATCAATGTTGTTTTTGCAGTTGATTAACTAGGTCTTTCGATCTGTTCGCTCTACCCCAGTCAGTGCCAAGATGAAGAATTTGTAGGAGTTTTGTAGCTAGTGGGTGGAGCTCTATAACGTATTAATGATTGCTGGGATGCCAGGCAATAACTTAATTGTGTCTGTGGCGAATGTGATATAGAGATAGAGACGAGAGGCAAATACTGTCAACTACCAGCTGTCTCCACTACTAAGACACCCCAATATTTCCGTCCATGCAAAATGCAGATGATAAATAGTATCTTCATCCAAATCATGTGCTACCAGTGTCAGACATGGACATTGAATAAGGTCCAGGAACGTAAGTTAGCCACGTACGACTGGTCACTAACAACACCAGGAGAGACAGAATCACATATATGAGTATTCGGGAGAAGGTTGGAACAATTCCCTGCCTACAGTACATCAAACAACAGAGAATGAATTGGTTTGGCCACGTTGTGAGAATTGAACCAGACCACATTGTTCATGCAACCTTCTACAGAAGAACATCAGGAAGAAGGGCGAGAAGTAGACCGAGGTATAAATACCACGACACTGGGCTACAACCCGGCAGAAAGTGACACGACACTGGGCTACAACCCGGCAGGCAGTGAGACGGCAAAATTAGTACCAAGTCCCGAGAAAGCAAACTGCACATGTTGCACTGCCTGATAGATGCAGTTACAGCAGTTAGACTCGTGTGCAGGGCCTAACTTGTTTAAGTATTTGTAAAGTCTGACATGTTCTGTCCTAAGTTTCAAGATTGTGCTCTGCTCCCTGCGGTGCAGTTTGGGGATGTTGTCGTTTTTGTTTGCGTGTGCGAATATAACCTGGGAAGCATGTCTTTACCTTTAGTGTTCTAAGCTTTTATAACCGAGTTCTTTGCTCTTGGCCTGCTGAGCATTGTCTCTTCCTATATCCCGAGGCTTACTAGAAAATACAATTCTGTTCCTACTAGCTGTAATGGACTGCAAATCTTTCCCACAGATTGGCAACTGCTGGGATCACAGTGCTGACCTTGTCCTGGTTGGCCTGGCCGTTGTAACATAACCTGTTTTCAGATGCACGGCGTGGAGTGAGGTAAGCTTCCAAGTAGTATATTTATTGTCATAATTTATCTTCGTCAGTATTTATCTTCGTCATGATATTTCTTAGTCAATATTTATCTTAGTCAGGATATTTCTTAGTCAGTATTAATCTTAGCCAGGATTTATCTTAGCCGGTATTTATCGTAGTCGCGATATTTCTTCGTCAATATTTATCTTAGTCAGTATTTATCTTGGTTTATTTTCGTCAGTATTTATCTTGGTTTATCTAAGTCAGTATTTATCTTGGTTAATCTAAGTCAGTATTATCTTGGTTTATCTAAGTCAGTATTTATCTTGGTTTATCTAAGTCAGTATTTATCTTGGTTAATCTAAGTCAGTATTATCTTGGTTTATCTAAGTCAGTATTTATCTTGGTTTATCTAAGTCAGTATTTATCTTGGTTTATCTAAGTCAGTATTTATCTTGGTTTATCAATGTCAGTATTTATCTTCGTCTGTATTTATCTTGGTTTATCTGTCAGTATTTATCTTCGTTTGTATTTATCTTGGTTTATCTAAGTCAGTATTTATCTTCGTCAGTATTTATAACCTGATCCAGACGTTAGCTTGCACACCCCCATGTTGTAAAAGTCAACGAAAGAGGCTTGTGCTTGGGGCTAGCAACCCCATCATACAAAACTATTATTACAACCACCACCACTACAATCTCTCGGATATATCCTGTCGAAAATCAAACAATAACTTTAGTTTTTAAAGAAATATTCATATGGAAATATTACGTTAACCCATTACACCTCAAGTCTTAAATGAATCATCTTTATCCATGATCACCCTTCGTTTCAGAGTAGATGCCGTATTCATGCTTATTTTCTTCATCTAGGCCATCGCTGTCCTCACATTTTTGGTCCGTCTACCCTGGCTGGTTGGTTAAAGGTAAAGTCCACAACCTTTTTTGTTGGTGGTTTCAGGCATGCTAGGGTGTAAAGGGTTAATTTGGTTTTAAGATGCTGAGCAGTGCATGAGCTGCAGCGGCCAGTGACCCATAGCTGACGGCTAGCGTTAGGGCCAGCGACCCATATCTGACTGCTAGCGTCAGGATCAGAGACCCATAGCTGACTGATAGCGTCAGGGCCAGCGATCCAGAGCTGCCAAAACCTTCACCTCCACACGGTGATCCTGGATAACAGGCTGCAAGAGAGCAAACTGCCTAAGGAGAAGAGATCGAATAGGGAAATTTAACCCGGTGCTAAAAAATGTCTACTGATGTCGGATGTGTCGGACCGAAAGGTCAAATTTCTCAGTCAGGCTGTGAACTACGACACAACGGATTCCGTTATCTTGACTACATCCTGCTGCTTGCAAAGCCATTTTCAGGTCTTGGTAGCGGGGGATTGAGAACGAACGAACTAACGAAGAAGAAAGAAGACGGTAATTTATCTGGATTCATCATCATCATGTAGCATGTTCTTCACAGAATGTCGCTCTCATCACAGCCAATCTGTAAGAATCGATCTTAGACCAGCTCTCCCGTCTATGTCGCTCTTATCACAGCCAATCTGTAAGAATCGATCTTAGACCAGCTCTCCCGTCTATGTCACTCTCATCACAGCCAATCTGTAAGAATCGATCTTAGACCAGCTCTCCCGTCTATGTCACTCTCACTCTCATCCTCATAACCTCTTGAATGTCTTTGTGTCAATCTCCATCCCTTTCTACCTATGCCTCGCTCGCTTGCCAGGTACCAGACCCTCCAGTACCGTGTTTTCCTGACCAGAGGTGACCAAACTACGACTGCGGGCCTGATGCAGCCCACCAAAAGAGTTAAACCAGCCCGCGAACCAGTTTTGGTACCAAAATCACTGTATCAGTCTGGGTCTCAGGTCCTGACGCTAGCAGTCAGCTATGGGTTTCTGGCCCTGACGCTAGCAGTCAACTATGGGTCTCTGGCCCTGACGCTAGCAGTCAGCTATGGGTCGAGGCCCTGACGCTAGCAGTCAGCTATGGGTCGCTGGCCCTGACGCTAGCAGTCAGCTATGCTTCGCTGGCCCTGACGCTAGCAGTAAGCTATGGGTCACTGGCCCTGACGCTAGCAGTCAACTATGGGTCTCTTATCCTGACGCTAGCAGTCAGATATGGGTCGCTGGCCCTGACGCTAGCAGTCAGCTATGGGTCTCTTATCCTGACGCTAGCAGTCAGATATGGGTCGCTGGCCCTGACGCTAGCAGTCAGCTATGGGTCACTGACCGCTGCAGCTCACGATCTGCGCAGAGTCTCGATCTGATGGGCATGTGATTCAACACGCTGACGCCGCCCACCCACGCGATGACGAGATGGTTTGCTGATAAACCTGCACCCGAAAAAATCTGACTGCATACAGGGCATTATTGGTTATCTCGCATACGGTACACACGCTGGATTGAAGACGAGGATTTCGCGATTGTCCTTATATTTACCGGCTGTCCATTTCGCTCCGTCTTTGGCGCAGGGCCGTCACTGTAGTGAATTTACATGAGGGGCTCTTGCTGTAACAATTCCACGCAGTTCTCTCTGGACTTTGGCTGTTTCATGGTAGTCTGGCTGACGAGGTGATGGATCCCTGTAGTAGTGGGCGACATGCAGATGAAGCCAAACATGGAACAACCGCCTGGTGAACCCCGGTCCACCTTCGTTAAGCACGCTCAGTATGTTAGGCTGTTTGTTTGTTTTGTTTTGCGTTCGCCTTATTTCTTTATTCCCCAAGGCGGTGTGCGTTGTACTATGTTTTTACTTTGCGCCTGTCAGCCCAGTGCAACCGAATCCGGCATGCATCTTATGTAAGGGACTACTTCCTCCTGCATTTTCTAAGGGTTTGCTTCCCCGGGGTAGCAGCCGGTGCTGTGACTAGGGAGCGAACCCAGCACCTTTGGATTGTGAGCCATGTCACTTAACCACTAACCCAGGCCGTCCCCCTGCTCAGGGTGTGAGGAAAACTACTGCAACCCGCTATTTATTGAGGCATAAAAGCGTAAACTTACTCATTGTAAGCATTCACCATTATAAGGCTGCTGACATCACGCGCAATCAGCTTTAGCCGTCTGCTACAACATGTGATTCAGCTTACAGAGGTATACATCTCTCCCCTCTGTAGGATTTCAGATGTCAACACGAAATAATGCATCTGTTAATATTTGCATAATTTCACACGCAACGTTCACAGAGTTCCTTAGTACAATCAATACAAACGTCCAGGTTGTGTCTAATAACTCATTATGGTAATTTGTTACTGAACAGTGCGCTGGTTTATTTCAACGGAGGTATGGTATGCCCGCACCCAAGAGCCAAGTTCTGACAGGGAGCAAATCGTTTTCCTATCAGGTTACGGTGATGTGGCGCAGGGAGTGTGCTCCCGCCGTGAACTTGGTACGCCTGAGTGACCTCCCCATAAAAAAAAGGCGTCTGCACGACAAAAACGTGCCGTGTGTTATTAATTAGAACAAAACGCCATTACGATGTTCGTCACTCCCTCACACTTCCTTTCGAAACGAAAGTATATAAATAACACTACTATAAATAAACATCTCTTTATATCAGTCATCTGCAATTCTCCTTTCGGGGCATAGGTCCATCTTGAGCTGCTCTTATAACATCTGTCCGTTTTAGGTCGAGGGACCAAAGTTCATTTTTATCTCTCGTTTAATACCTCTCCAAAACGAAATACATAAATAACAGATTACTATAAATAGCAGTTTACTATAAATAACATATCCCTTTATATACCTCTCCTAAACGGAAGCGCAAAAATAACATTACTATAAATAACATCTCTTTATAAGGTCTCTCGTAAATAAAAGCAAACTAATACCATATAATTTTAAAAAACAGATCCCTACATACTAAATACACTATTTCAATTATATGGATAGAAAAGCAGTGTCTACATGTCTCCAGATTTCAACAATTGCTTTAATATTTCAATTGTATTTCTGAAAATGGCGATTGCCCCATTGATATATATAATTATCATCATCATCATCATGAAGCATGTCCTTTATAGCATGTCCTCATCACAGCCAGCCAAAATGAGTCTCGGTCTGTAGTCAATCTTCTCGCCTGCTTCATCTTCATGTTTTGAGAGTATCCTTGGTATCTTGTATCCTTTAAAAAAAAATATTTTTAAAATAAAAAAATTTAAGCTGGGACTCGACTTCATTGCCTCGGTTCCCCCCCCCCCCCCCTCGCCCCCCCCCACCCATTTTATCTCGGTCTTTCATCGCACAAAGCACGAACTCCGTAGCTCCAGAGATGAACCCAAGGATCTCCGGAAAAAAAAATATAAAAATTGTCATAGCTCGAAATCGAACCCCGACCGTCTGAGCACGAAGCAAACGGCTCGACCACTTCGCCACAGAGATCCCATAATCTTGTATCCACGTTCGCCTTGATCGACTGCTGCTCCTCCTTCCAGGTACCATGCCCTCTATGACCGTTCTTTCCAGTCCGTCAGGGCGTTTGACGGGGCCGAAAAAATTCCATTTCCGAAACATAACATTGTTTATGAGGTGTTGTTCAACATTCAGGTCTTCTAAGGTGGTTTTATTTGTCACTGTCTTTTAATCCAATGATTTAAAAAAAAATTAATCTGTAACATTTGATTTCGAACACTCCAATGTTCTTCCTTGCTACTTCAGTACTTGTGTCATAGTCCATGTCTCGCACCCGTATATTGCCACATGAAATTGGCATGTTCTCAGGATCTTCAGTTTTATTTGCTTTTATATATAAATACACTTTACGTACTTGGGATCCTCAGTCATTAATAAATTATCCCTGGACCAAGAGATCAATATCAGGATAGGAAAGGCAGCAACATCAATCAGCAGATTAACAAAAAGGGCCTGGGAGAACAAGAAGCTCACTGTTAAAACAAAAACACTTCTTTACCAGGCCTGTGTCCTCTGCACTCTTCGTTACGGCAGTGAGACATGGTCTACCTACATGCACCAGGAGAGGCGGCTAAATAGCTGTCACATAAGGTGCCTGCGCAGAATCCTGGGCGTTGGGTGGCAAGACAAGATCACCAACGTAGAGGTGTTGGAGAGAACAGGCACTTTCACAATTTTTTCCATGCTTAGTCTTCGAAGGCGCCGCTGGCTGGGACACATTCGGAGGATGGATGATGGCAGAATACCAAAATATCTTCTCTATGGGGAATTACAGTTGGGGAAAAGGTCTCGGGGCCGGCCACTACTTCGGTACAAGGATGTATGCAAGCGGGATATGAATGACGCAGGCATCGATGTGGAATCATGGGAACAGGACGCATGGATCGTGTGTAACATGAAGTTGCAGGATTAAGCATGGAATACAGACACAGGAGATACTGATTGCTGATAGGCTATAGACTCAGAGTTTGAGAAGACACGCCACACCATGCGATGCTGCAAACGGTCCTGATTTTTCTTGCACACACCGTGGAAGATGCTTCTCTGCCCGGATTAGTCTTACGAGTCACATTCGTTACCGCCATGAACTGTAGTTTCATACCTTTTCAAAGCACAATTACTATCATCTGACAAGACGAAAAGAGCTAATGATATATATAAATTATTCATTTTTTATGGAATGCAAAACGTGTTTTATGTATTTTCTCTGGTCAACACGGTCTCTTGTAATATATGTTTAGACTAGAGAACAGGAAAAGATAAGCCCACCCAGTATCCGCAATTGTCTATATAAACATCTTCTTTCTTTCTACTCTTTCTCCTGATTTTATCTTTACCTTTACCTGACCCTGCAACACGGAATGTACTTAGCCAGGAATGTTTAGTCCAATGTTTCCCAAAGTGGTAGCATCGGTCCTCGGTCACCGGTCGGCAAAGGGCAGCAGAGAAAGTAACTTGTCACACAATGCAGACGTTTTCTCGCTAGGGTCTCGGCTTCGAACGCGATCTTAAACAAAATAAAGAACACACGATTGTCCCTCGATCAACACAATAGATCCGCCATATTTTGTAAAATGAAAACGGATAGAACTATCTCGAATATATAAACGATCTAGAGTCCCGTGAGATTTTAATAAATTATTTGATCTTGCATTCTTTTCCGGCGCTAAATTTTGGTTGTGATGTTTGCAGGTTTTTAACCGCCAATTGGAAAGCGGATGTGACATGTTCTTTCGTCGTTTCTTTTATGTTCAGTTTCAATGTTTGTTTTTATACTTTCGTTTGTTAAAGTCTTATTTTAATAGAAAAAAAAATATTTAAGTTGAAAACAAGAAAATATACAAATAACGTTTTCGGTACACGCTTTTATTTAAATTAAGACATTGCTGTTGCTGTTGTTGTTGTTGTTGTTATTGAATGCCCACAGTGAGTACCATTACTCTTCTGTGCGCGCTAAAAAGAACGTTAAGTGGCGGGTTGTCGTAGCTTTCCTCAAATCCCCAGCGTGCTGAGGATGGTGGACCGGGGTCCTCTATACGGTTGTGCTTTGCTTGGATTCATCTGCGTGTCACTCACTACTACGTGGATCACGTTTATGCCTCACCTTGCTAGCCAGGCTGCCTGAAAACAGGCTGTATTCAGGGAGGGCTACGAGGAAGCGAGGTCTTGTCTAGTATGTTTTGCCTGACTCGGACTAACATTTCTGATCTGTAATAAAAACGTGGTTACTTGCTTGGACTTAGTGATTGTGATTGAACGAAGGAAATGTAAAGGAACTACGAGTTTAGATGAACGCTATTTAATCGTCTTTCATGAGCAAGATGCTGAGCAATGCATGAGCTGTAACGGTCAGCGAACCATAGCTGATTGCTAGCGTCAGGGCCAACGAACCAGAGCGACCCTTCTACGCCTTCACGTGGTGATATTGGATAACAGACTGCAACACAGCAGACTGGGTAATGAGAAGGATTCGAATAGGGAAGGCTAACACAGTACTAAAAAATGTCAGCTGAAGTGGGATGTGTCTGACTGAAACGTGCAAATATCGCCGTCAAGCTGTAAACTACAACACAACACATTGCAGTTCTCCAGATAACATCCTGCTACTTGCAAAGTCCTTTTCAGCGCTTGGTAGCGGGGAACTGAGAACGAAGAAGAAGAAGAAGAATGGCCGTTCGAGGATCAATCACAATGTGCTAGAATAACAGAGCACACTAGTAGACACTGTGTACAAAATGTCAGCTCTCTTGGTTATGGGGAAGTTGGTTAAACTAGGAGAAAAAGAAGTTCGCACACACGGACTGCCGTAATGTCAAGTTAAATTAAAGCTTATAAACACAGTTGTAACTAAAATAATTGCGATCACTAAATGGTGATAGAATTCATTAAACAATCATGTAAAACACATTTTAATATACGAGGCGTGTTCAAATGAAACCGGACCCAACTGCACCAAGTGGACATACGTACTGTGCGCATGATGACGTCACTTCTGATGTAAACAGTACATACCAACCCCCAAAAAAACCGTTAGCAAGAAACTGAAGTATCGGAAGGTGTTCACAATGGGTACCGAAATTTCAGTTTCTCTCTAACCACCATTTGGACTGTCCCTAGCAACACAGCGAATTTCTCTGCTAGCGAACGTAAGCTACGGCGACGGTACACCCGAATTGCTGCTTCAATTTTGGCGTCGGCTTTTTCTGACGCAACAATATGCGCCTGGCCTGGCTCTCAGAAGATCTTTCGTTAACTCGCGTCCTTCTTTAAACATCGTTCTCCAGTTCTTCACTGTTGTCTTCGGCACACTTTTGTCCCCATACACTGCCTGCATTCTGCAATGAATGTCAACTGGTCGACGTCCTTCAGCTGTTAGAAACCGAATAACTGCTCGCTGATCAACTCTGGACGGATTCCGTATCACACCTGCCACGTTTCCAACGGTCTACTGAGGAAACTATGAGTCGGTGCATAATGACATTTTTACAAACTTGACGGTTGGTGTGTGCTGTTTACACATGCAGTGAGGTCACCGTGCGCATCGTGCGTATGTTCACTTGGTGCAGTTAGGTTCGGTTTTATTTGAACACGCCTCGTACATTTCAAATGATCAAAAAAGGTGTACCAAAATCATTGCGGACCGGAGTGATGTTGGAAAAGGAAAACATATGAGCCTAACGCCAAATTTCTCACTACGCCACACCGGCGTGTTTAACCGTATCGTACCTTTCTCTTCCGTCACATTGAACATTTTGGGAAGCCCTGGCTTAATTCATGTGGCTCAGCTGTGTTGAGGCAAAGGGAACACTTATAACAAACGCCATTGCATTTTGGTTGGGTTGACTTCTGAGACCGCCATAAGTACCATAGGTACATACAGACGCACATACGCATCCAAACACTGGTTAATACGTCTTGATATTACTTAAATGGCTGCGGACGGGGGTTGTACAGTGCGGGCCTCTGCCAGTAGAATACAGACAGGCAAACACTTTCCAGGAAAAAAACAAACAAAGGAAGAAAGAATGGATATGGAGGGAATGAGATCGTCAGTCTCTGTGATGCTTTTGTAGACCTATAACATTCATGTGTTCGGGTTGGTATGTGGTCAAGGGCAAATGAACTTAGCTTACAATCCGGAAGTACCAGGTTGAAATAATGCAGTGCTCAGACCGGACTGTGTTCCACACAATTAATTCGATTTTGGTTTCATCAGCTAGTTGACCAGTCCGGATACTGGTTGTTAGGTTGTATGAGTATGTCTCTCCATTTGACCCTATCCTCTTGTTGATGTCCTAAGACTTGTTGTAAGGTTGTCTGGGTTTATCTCTCCATTTGACCCTATCCTCTGGTTGTTCAGTCTTAAGACCGGCTGTAAGGCTCTTGGTCGCTCTGGTCCGCTCTACCCTTGAAACTTGCTCTCTTATAGTCCGTCGTTTAATTCATGAACAAGGTCCGAAGCAATTTTCTACTAAATTGCAAGTAAGATCCAAATGATTTTTCACATGCAGCCTTAGAATATCAATTACGCTAAAAGATTGCCATTATTTAGTCCATTAATGTTAAGACATGTGCACATCGGCGAATTCTTTTGATCTTTTAGGACCATTGCGAAGAAATGACATTGCATTTAAGATTTCACAGTACACAGCTGAATTTCTCAGCATTTAGTTCATAGGCGTATCTTCTTAATGTCTTGATAGATCAATTAATTGTTTGCATTGCCCTTTATGTACAATCGTAAAAAATGGCACCAATATGCAACAGCTAGTATAGCCCTTCGGTCAGCTTAGACCTCCAAGGTTGTATAACTGCGCAGCTAATTTTATGTTGTGTAACGCATTTTAATATTGCGATTTTATGTACGCCTAATTGTTTTGGTAAACATACTCTAATTCATCCAAGTCTGCTAATCAGTATGTCCACAAAAGATGATAATAATCATCCGAATGTGTCGATTCAAAGAGGTTGATAATTGTTACTGGCTGGACAAATTGTAATACATCTCGTTACCTGTACTGTTCTTCTTCACGGAGCACATGTTCAACACACTTCTTCCAGAACTGAGTGTCTATTTTTGAAAGGTAATCACGTGTCAGCACTTCAACATCACACATTTTAAATGTCCTGTTCGATTCGGCAACTTGTTCTTTGACTTAAGCCCACACAAGCTCTAATCTTAATTTTAGTTTTCGGAGAGTAACAAATTGATTTTTCGTCAACAGTTTCAGTATCTCCCGTTTTATGACATCTCTGTCGAAATCGGCAAATTTCCTTTTCCTTCCTTGCTTGATATGAGTGCACTCTGAGTCATGTCCAATCCAACGGTAAAAGGATGATCTATCCAGACCAAACACTAATTGCGTTCGTTTCTCATGGTCATGAATATGGCAATATAAATGACCCATCTTAAACTCTCTGCGAGAGAACTGTTATAGTAAAACGGTAACCTTCTGAATTGTTATAAATCTACACTTCAAACTCATTTTGATATTGATATCAATGAGAGTTTTGAAAAAGCAACTATATACCACAATAACCACACCTCAAACTATTAATGTGTATCGATTGGCATCCTGTCAGTCTCGAGAGACAATGGACTTCAGGCTAGAGAGGGGGCAGTCAGCTCTTGTCCTTGCTTTTGCCGCACACGTTTAGAGTCTGCTTTTTGACTCATCTTGTCTTTCCCTGCCTGTAGACCAACACACAAAGCCTGCCTCCAGCCATGTCTGTCTTTTGCAAGTTCTTCCCAGTTGTAGGTGTTCATGTCCAACGCATTTAGGCCACCCTTGCAAACATCTTTGTAGCGGAGGACGGTTCTACCTATTTTACGTTTGCCCGTGGTCAGCTATCCGTATAGGATATCTTTTTGTATTCGCCCATTCTCCATTCTGCGCACGTGACTAGGCCACCGCAAGCGGCGCTGGCAGAGGATCGTATAAAACTGGCAATCTTTGCTCGGTCCAACTCGTCGCTGTTAGTCACTCTGTCAGTCCATCAAATTCCAAGTATGCGTCTCAGGCAGCGCAAATGAAAAGCATTTCGCCTTTTTTTCATGAGAAACATACAGAGTCCATGTTTTGCTGCCATAGAGCAGGGTACTAATAACACGGGATCTGTACACAGCAGCCTGTGTGGAGATGACTGCGTGATGTTATTCCACACTCTCTGTGAGAACCTGGCAAGTGCTTATTAGGTCACTCCTAATCGCTTCTGCAGTTTCGCGTCCAGTGAAAGGTTGTTGGTGATGATAGATCCCAGGTAGTTAAAGTGATTTACTACTTCCAGGTTTTTATCGTTTAAGACAATGTCTGGAGGATATGCACCCTGAGCCATCACTTTTGCTTTTTGTACACTGATGGCGAGTCCAAACAGATCACACGATTTTGCCAATCTTTTAATGAGGATCTGTAATTCGGCTTCCGTGTGGGCGACCAGGACAGCATCGTCTGCGAAGAACATATCCAGAATGACAGTCTCCCTTCACTTACTTTATGCTCGCAGTCTGGTTAGATTGAATAATCTCCCATCTGACCTATTATGCAGAAAAACCCCCATCTCCTTCAGTTCCAAAGGCAAGTTTAATTGAGGACAGAAGAAGAAAATGCAGAATAGAGTCGGAGCCAGGACACAACCTTGTTAAACTCCACTGTTAATGTTGAAGGCCTCAGAATCCTGACCATCATGTAGCACTGTACCTTTCATGCCATCATGAAAGACCTAATCATGCCCAGTAGTTTAGACAATACTTTAAAAAGACCCTCTCTGTTTACCAGGTCGAATGCCTTGGTGAGGTCGATGAAGGCAAGAAATAGTGGTTTGTGTTATTCTCTGCATTTCCCTTGCAATTGTCTCAGTGAAAAGACCATATCAACGGTGGACCTTTCTGCGCGAAAACCACACTAAAGACTCCAGGTACACCCTGTCGGCCAGCTTTCCCAGCCTGCTCAAAATCATGCGAGCATACACTTTGCCTACGGTGTTGAGGAGCTATATTTCCTTGCAATTATTACAGTCTCTTATCTCCCTTTTTCTTGTAAAGGGTGATTATGTTGGCTTCTCTCATGTCCTATGATACGACCCCTTTATTCCATCACTGGCGTATACTCCTACAACTATTAGACAGTTTCGCATGAATGATATTTGTTGTTTTCCGCGCTAACATCGTGTCTAATTGATGCACGGGAAAATCAGGAATTTGTATTTACTGAGCGTACTTGAAGGTCAAAATAGCTATTTTTAAAACAGCACGTCTATGTATTTTAAACATGTTAAAATTATGTCCAATTCACCGAGGTTGCTAGACGAATAAGGAGTACTCTGAGTGTTGTGAAATGAAAAGTGGAGTGCCACTGGGCTCTGTTTTTGGGATCAATTTTGTTCTTGATGAATATAAATTATTTGGATATTGATATGGGATCCATGATTGCAAAATTTGCTAATGACACAAAACTATGCGGTACTGTCTCATCTAAAGCAGAAGTTGATATATTGAGGTCGGATTTAGATAAAATTCGAGAATGGTCTGTAAACTGGCAAATGGAGTTTAATGTAGATAAATGTACAGTCATCCACATGGGTAGATCCAATTAGGAATATAATTACAGAATGGGCGAGAAAAATATTAGAAAGATAGATAAGGAAAGGTACCTAGGGGTTATAATAGATCATACAGGTAAGGTGAGTGAGCAAGTTAAGGTAGCAGTGAAAAAGGCAAATGCAATGTTAGGTATGATAAAAAGAAATATTAAACATAGGAGCAAGGAAGTGATAGTCAAACTGTATAAAGCATTAGTTAGACCTAGATTGGAGTACTGTGTACAGGTGTGGAGTCCTTATCATAGACGGGATATAAACATGCTGGAAAGAATACAAAAAAAAAGAGCGACAAAGCTGATAGAATTCCAGAATTACAGTTATGAGGAAAGACTCAGAAAAACCAGCCTACAGTGTCTCGAAGAGAGAAGAACTCGTGGTGACTTAATACAGGTTTATAAGATGATCAGAGGAATGGATAAATTAGACTAAAACAAGTTTTTTAAAATACAGCTACCCACAATAACACGAGGGCATAGCTACAAGCTGACTAAAGAGAGGTCCAGATTAGATATTAGGAAATATTTTTTTAGTCAGAGAGTAGTGAATGCTTGGAATGCATTGCCAGAGGAGGTAGTGGAGGCAGGGGCAGTTAATGCATTTAAGAATAAATTGGATGCGCATAGCTTTTAGAGCAAGGTGATGTAAATGTAACTGGTTGTATACAGACTCTGCAGGGTCTTCTAAACCAGTATAAAGACGTTAAGTTAAGTTAAGAATGAATACATAAAAAAAATACATCTCATTTCTTAGAGAAAGAAATATTTCCGTAGTGTTCTTTCCACTTGTGCCGTTAAGCGCCGTGGGGAGCTTAAGTCGTCTATCCTGCACAAAGTGCGTTGCGTCGGTCAATGTGAACCCTTATTGCTGCACAATGACTCTAATGTCATCTATCCACATACCTCGCGGTCGCCCTCTTGCCCTGTAGCCCGATCTACCAGCATTGTAAGCCATCAGTGGAAGATGATGAGGATGCACTCTCATGAGATGACCAAACCAACTTATTTTCTGCCTGGAAATGTATTCAACTGTATTGCTGTATTGTATTGCTCCTGGAAAGAGCAAAAACAAGAGCTCGACATAGATAAAGGGGACATCAGGACATTACAGAGAATCTGGGGATGATTTTGTATGCGTGGGCCAGCTCAGCCTGAATCGAGATGCATTATTGTTGCCGTGATGGATACACGTTCTCGAAAGAATAGATAAAATGGTGATGGTGTGTGTTTTTCTTTCTCTCTCTCTCTCTCTCTCTCTCTCTCTCTCTCACTCACTCTTTCTCTCTGTCTCGGTGTGGTCGAGAGGTAAGACACTCGGCTCACAAAGCGATGAGCCGAAACGGTGGGCGATCCAATCTCGCAAGTTTCAAGCAACGTTTGATCTCAAGGGAGGTGGGACCAGAGTGCCTGCATCTTAAGTTACCTCCAATCGTATTGACTTATCTTTTGCAGCTGGTCCAAGGTAACTCGGGACCAGAGAGTGAGGTTTATGACCAGCTCAGTTGCTTCCACACTATATAATCGAAATACAGCGCAAGTTATATCATCAAGATGAAGCCGTCTAATGATGTCACCATCGTCGCTTGAGATGGGCAACTAACTGTGTGTGTGTGTGTGTGTGTGTGTAAGTATGTGTGTGTGTGTAAGTATGTGTGTGTAAGTGTGTGTAAGTGTGTGTGTGTAAGTGTGTGTGTGTAAGTGTGTGTATGTGTGTGTAAGTGTGTGTGTGTGTGTGTGTGTAATATGTTTATATGTGATGTTTGAAAGGGATGTATGTATGTCTGTCTACCTAGGCGAATGCGTATGTAATATAATATGGCTTGGCTTGGCTTGGCTTCGTTCGTTCTCAATCTCGCACTACCAAACCCTGAAAGGGCTTAAGTAGCAGAACGTAGTCCAGAGAACGAAATGCGTTGTGTCGTAGTTTACAGCTTGACTGCGATATTTGCACCTTTCGGTCCAACACATCCCACTTCAGCAAGCATTTCTTGAGTACCGGGTTAGCATTCCTTCTTCGATCCCTTCTCCTTAGCCAGTCTGCCCTGCTGCAGCCTGTTATCCAGGATCACTGTGTGGAGGTGTAGAAGGGTCTTGACAGCTATGGTTCGCTGTCCCTGACGCTAGCAGTCAGCTATGGGTCGCTGACCACTGCAGTTCATGCGCTGCTCAGCATCTTGATCCCGTAATATCATATAGTACGCAATGCATGTATGTATGAAATGATTATATTGTACAGTATATCTGTGGTCAATGCTCGAATCCCTACACAAAATATCATGTAACATATCACATATTCCTAACCCGGGCCATACTTTAGCAGTGATAATTTCACAAATTTCAAAACTATTACTGTAGCGTATGCAAATATGAGAAAGCTGTCAGAAATAGCGCACTGCCGAAGCGGTTGTATACACGTTTTTGTAAAGTAGGTCAAAGCTCTCTGGGTTCTGAGACATTCACGATCAATGTAAACACTGTCGCGTGTGCAGGCGCGCCGCACTCGCGTGTTGTTCTTGTTTTGATTTATATTGTACAAGCCAAGTGCTTCCATGCAGGAGTATTAAACATTCCTGTATAAAGTGAATATCGAGATTTGTTGCTGAAATCGTGGGGTGAGCGTTTGTGACTGGCCAGCAGTACGTGCCATAATACATGAAGTACATGCTTCCTTTCACTTTGTCCATGTAAGTTATCTTCATTTCTTCTTGTAAGCCAGCTCTTTCTCTCTTTGTTATCTTCACTCTCCCTATTTCGTTAAAATTCACTCTTTAATTTGTCTTTTATCATTCTCTTTCATTCTCTTGTATCTATATATCTCTATCTTTTCCCTTTCTCTCTTATTTGTTCTCCCTCACGTTCTCTGTTCTCTTTTTCTCTCTCATTCTCTTAATCTTACTATTTTTTCTCTTATTCTCTTATACATTTTCTAAATTACCCTCTAATTCTCTTTATCTGTTTCTAATTTACTCTCATTTTTCTTTATCACCTTTTTTAAAAATCTTTCTCTAGTTGTATCTCTCATTCTGTATCTTTATCTCCTTTTATATCTTTCTCTAGTGATCTCTCATTCTGTATTTCTTTGTCCTTCTCCAGTTTTGTCTCTCATTCTGTATCTCTTTCTCTTTAAATCCTGTTCTGTCCTCTAGTTTATCTCTGATTCTGAATTTTTCTCTCCTTTTCTGTCCTTCTCTAGTTTTATCTCAGATTCTGTATCTCTCTCTCCTTTTCTTTTTCTCTAGTTTTATCTCTGATTCAGTATCTTTCCTTTTATGTCTTTCTCTAGTGATCTCTCATTCTGTATCTCTTTGTCCTTCTCCAGTTTTATCTCTCATTCTGTATCTCTTTGTCCTTCTCCAGTTTTATCTCTCATTCTGTATCTCTTTGTCCTTCTCCAGTTTTATCTCTCATTCTGTATCTCTTTGTCCTTCTCCAGTTTTATCTCTCATTCTGTATCTCTTTCTCTTTAAGTCCCTTTCTGTCCTTCTCTAGTTTATCTCTAATTCTGAATCTTTCTCTCCTTTTCTCTTTCTCTAGTTTTATCTCTGATTCTGTATCTCTCTCTCCTTTTCTCTTTCTCTAGTTTTATCTCTGATTATGTAGCTTTCTCTCCTTTTCTTTCTCTCCTGTTCTGTCTCTCTAGTTTTTATCTCTTATTCTATATATCTTTCTCTTTACCTCATTTTGTTTCTCACTTTGACTTATTTTCAAATTTTCGTTTTCTTTCTCATTATCTCTTTTCTTTTTCGCCATGTCAATCTTTTAAAATTTCTTCAATTCTCTTTCTTGTTCATTCATTATAACCTTTTTCTGTCTCTCTGTTTTCCCATTTTCTGTTTCTTTCTCTCGTTCTCTTTCTCTCTTTCTTCCTTCCTCCTGCTTTTTCTGCCACTTAACAAATGAATTGTATTGTTAGAAGTAAAGTTGCAATGACTGTACTTACTGACTATCTCAATTTCTAATATCGACTTTAGATATCTCTACTTTATTTCTGGATTGACGTTTCTACAAGACGAGATAGCCAGTCACATGCCAAACCATCCTGTATGGCAGGTTACAGTGTTACTATTCTTAGGTCCCGTATCTGACCCCGATAGCACATGTGCGTAAACCGTATGGTAAAAATGTAACGATAAAAACATACCCATATGTCACTAATGACTGTAGCTGGGCATGACGGGTTGAAGACTTCATTATGTGGGTATGCTTTATCTTGTTTGCGTTTAAGTGACCTAAATAACTCATCTCTTTATTTACTCATGATAAACAGCTGTGAATAAATCTCATCTCTTTATATACTCATTCTAAACAGCTGTGAATAAATCTCATCTCTTTATATACTCATTCTAAACAGCTGTGAATAAATAACACATCTCTTTATATACTCATTCTAAACAGATGTGAATAAATAACTCATCTCTTTATTTACTCATGATAAACAGCTGTGAATAAATAACACATCTCTTTATATACTCATTCTGAACAGCTGTGAATAAATAACGCATCTCTTTATATACTCATTCTATACATCTGCCAATAAATAACACAGCTCTTTAAATACTCATTCTAAACGATAGTGAATAAATAACATGTTTCTTTATACACTCCTTCTAAACCAAAATGTTTATATAACAAATTATTATAAATACCATTTCACAATAAATAACACCTCTTTATATACCCCTCATACACGACAGTACATAACTAGCAGTTCACTATAAAGTTAAAAATAAACTATCAATAATAGATCACTCACTATAAATAACATTTCTCAATATATACTTCCTGCTATCCGAAAGTACAACAATAAGAGATGACTATAAATAGCAGGGGACTATAAATAGCAGAGGACTATAAATATCCCAAACATCGCCCCTCTAAACAAAATGGCTTTAGTAGAAGGTAGCTCTGTCGGAACCTACCAACTACAGAACATTTTTTGAATGATATGGATAGAAACATTCTCACGGTGCTACTTTCTTGTTGGCTCCATCTAGGGCAGCGGGTCGTCACTGCATCATGCTTCTGTATAGGAAGCGTCCACTAACGTGTTGATGTGTCCCTTCTGTGGTGGCATCTGGGGCATTGCGATTATACGTCACGGGGTAGTCATTACTGGCTTTATCCGATTTTCAATGAATCAATCGAAACATTTTCAGTTGCCTGTAGAGCATATGTCTTCAATAAATATAGATCACGCCATCCCATGTTGACTTGTACATATCTATTCACGTTTTGGTGGCAAATACAGATCACGCCATCCCATGTTGACTTGCACATATCTATTCACGTTTTGGTGGCAAATACAGATCACGCCATCCCATGTTGACTTGTACATATCTATTCACGTTTTGGTGGCAAATACAGATCACGCCATCACATGTTGACTTGCGCGTATCTATTCACGTTTTGGTGGCAAATACAGATCACGCCATCCCATGTTGACTTGCACATATCTATTCACGTTTTGGTGGCAAATACAGATCACACCATCCCATGTTGACTTGCGCGTATCTATTCACGTTTTGGTGGCAAATACAGATCACACCATCCCATGTTAACTTGCGCGTATCTATTCACGTTTTGGTGGCAAATACAGATCACGCCATCCCATGTTGACTTGCGCGTATCTATTCACGTTTTGGTGGCAAATACAGATCACGCCATCCCATGTTGACTTGCGCGTATCTATTCACGTTTTGGTGGCAAATACAGATCACGCCATCCCATGTTGACTTGCGCGTATCTATTCACGTTTTGGTGGCAAATACAGATCACGCCATCCCATGTTGACTTGCGCGTAAGTATTCACGTTTTGGTGGCAGTCTTTACAATGAAGTAGTCAGCCTCGTCCTTTTTCGTCTCTTATACGTGCTTTGCAGGTTGTAGTGTTGCTGTAACAGTGGGTCTGTTATTTGCTCTTTATTAAGGGGCCCTGGAGTTTACGTGAAGACTAACTGTAACATGCATATATTCGTTTCCAGCTCTGTAGACCAGAGTGTTGATTCGATGAGGCTACTTAACCGTTCAGTTCTGCTGGCAGAGGCAAATTCTTAAACCGCCCTTCCGATCGGAGACTCAGTTGTAAGTAGTTATAGAACACAAGGGAGAGAGAGAGGGAGGGAGGGGGGAGAGAGAGGGAGGGGGAGGGAGAGAGGGATAGGGGGAGAGAAAGATGGGGGGAGGGGGGAGAGGGAGGGAGGGGAGAGAGAGAGGGGGGAGGGGGGAGAGAGAGGCAGAGAGAGGGGAGATGAGAGGGGGAGGGAGGGGAGAGAGAGGCAGAGAGAGAGACAGAGAGGGGGAGGGAGGGGCGGGAGAGGGAGAGAGAGAAGGAGCGAGAGGGAGGGAGGGAGAGAGAGGGAGGGAGAGAGAGAGAGAGAGAAGAGGTGTGAGTTCGTGAGTTATTGGCTGTTATACCTGTTTTATGAGAGGCAGGAGACAGATAAAGAGAGAGCGTATGTGTGTTCGTGAGCTGCTTGACTGTTATACCTTTTTTTATGAGAGGCAGAAGACAGATCAAGAGACAGCGTTTGTGTGTTCGTGAGCTACTTGACTGTTATACCTTTTTTATGAGAGGCAGGAGACAAATAAAGAGAGAGCGTATGTGTTTTCGTGAGCTACTTGACTGTTATACCTTTTAAATGAGAGGCAGAAGACAGATAAAGAGAGAGCGTATGTGTGTTCGGGAGTTATTGGCTGTTATACCTTTTTTTATGAGAGGCAGGAGACAGATAAAGAGAGAGCGTATGTGTGTTCGTAAGTTACTCGTCTTGTATACCTCTTTCACTTGAGAGAGAGAGAGAGAAAGAGAAATACAAAGAAATAAATGTATATAGAGCTTGTGTGCGTTCGTGAGTAACTTGGCTGTTATGCATTTTTTGTATGCAAGACAGAGAGGAGGGATAGATACAGAGTGAGAGAAAGACAGAGAGAGAGGAGAGAGATATAGAGGAGAGAGATAGAGAGGAGAGAGAGAGAGCTTTCTTGTGGTTCGCTAGCTACTTGGCTGTTACGTTTCTTTCATCTGAGCCAGAGAGACAGAAGGAGAGAGAGAGATAGAGAGAAAGAGAAAGAGAAAGAGAAAGATAGAAAGAAAGAAAGAAAAAGCTTGTGTGCGTTCGTGAGTTCTTTTTGTTGGCTGTTATGATTCTTTCAAATACAAGACAGAGAAGGGAGAGATGGCGACAGAGATGTGAGTGAAAAAGAGTGCTTGTGTATGTTTGCGAGCTGATTGGTTGTTACGCTTCTTTCACACGAGAGAGAGAGAGAGAGAGAGAGAGAGAGAAAGAGAGAGAGAGAGAAAGAAAGAGAAATAGATAGGGAGCTAGCTCGTGTGTGTGTGTTTATATGTTATACAACAATTATGCATCTTTGCCATGTGTGTGTTTGTGAGAGACAGATAGAAAGAGAGATAACGCAAGAGATAGAGCGAGAAAATATTTGTGTTCGTGTAA
>JAVGWX010000006.1:77204629-77309629 GCA_036924085.1 Ariolimax columbianus
AGAGCTGCAGCGGTCAGCGACCCATAGCTGAGCAGCGCAAGAGCTGCAGCGGTCAGCGACCCATAGCTGAGCAGCGCAAGAGCTGCAGCGGTCAGCGACCCATAGCTGAGCAGCGCAAGAGCTGCAGCGGTCAGCGACCCATAGCTGAGCAGCGCAAGAGCTGCAGCGGTCAGCGACCCATAGCTGAGCAGCGCAAGAGCTGCAGCGGTCAGCGACCCATAGCTGAGCAGCGCAAGAGCTGCAGCGGTCAGCGACCCATAGCTGACTGCTAGTGTCAGGGCTAGCGAACCAGAGCTGCCAAGACCCTTCTACACCTCCGCGCGGTGATCCCGGATAACAGGCTGCAACAGAGCAGACTGGCTAAGGAGAAGGGATCGAAGAGGGAATGCTACTCCATTACTCAAAACATTATTGCTGAAATCGGATGTGTTGGACCGAAAGGTGCAAATATAGCAGTCAAGCTGTAAACTACGACACAACGCATTCCGTTCTGTGGACAACATTCTGCTAATTAAGCCCTTTCAGGATTTGGTAGCGAGAGATTGAGAACGAACGAAGCCAAGCCAAGCCAAGCCAATAAGAAGGAATGTCTTGTTATATGACCAATATTTCTTAGCAGTCTAACCTTGATTTTGACCATTAATTAGAATTTCAATACCTACCCATTTGTTTTCTTCTTTCCAAGAAATTCGACCCAATCTACTATATACCCACATTTCGAAGGCTTAAACACTCTTTTATAACTTGTTATTTTAGTGTCCATGTTTCTGCGCCATACAGTAGTGATGAATAAGTATACAAAAGAATAAGCAAACAAAAAAACAAAAAACAAACAGGCTTCCGACATTTTCCCATTGCACAAGGGGTTTTAAAAAGCTGAGGACTACAGGCCACTTCGCCACTGCTGTCGCCACGTCGTGTGCTGATTATGTTTTATTTCACCAGCAACAGAAAAACAACATATGCCTTACCGGGGTCTAAATTTTTTTCTTTTCTCTTTTTTTTTCTTTGCGTTTGCTTTATCTCTATAATCCCCAAGGCGGTATGCGTTGCGCTGTGGTTTTTATTTTGCGCCTGTCGGCCCAATGCATCCGACTTCAGCATGCATTTTATGTAAGGGTCTGCTTCCCCCTGCATTTTCTAAAGGTTTGCTTCCCCGGGGTAACGGCCGGTGCTGTGATGGGGATCGAACCCAGCACCCGCGGATTGTGAGCCGTGCCACTTAACCACTATGCCACGCCATCCCCTCACCGGGGATTTGATCCGCTGCTCTCTTTGTCGACAGGCAAGCATCGACACCATTCGGCCACGCGCTCCACGTAACACCTAGCAATTGTTATTTTCAAATACTGATTATCTGTTACTGTCATGTCAGTGTGTGTAGCATGTTGCTGAATACCATCTTGACAATACCTATGATCTATCTGATTTCTATTTCACAACCGCCTTCTTCCGTTTTTATATGACCTAGGTAGGAGAAACTTTGTACCTGTTCCAGTAGTTGATCTTTCATTTGTATCTGCATGCATGGTTTATTGTCACTTTTCCCTTCTTCTTCTTCTTCTTCTTTTCCCAAGTACCATACTCCTTGATGTTAATTGTTTAGCTAACTTCACATTTCAGTTTTATTACTCACAAATTTGTTTGTGTTGACATCAGTGAAACATAACGTCTTTCATACTAAGGGGAGGGAGACTAACGTCTGGTAAGGCACAATATACTGATCACGCATGTTAGCCAGGGTCAGGCAAAATATACTGATCAGACATGTTAGTCAGGGTCAGTCACAATATACTGGCCAAGACCCTCACCTCGGCTTCCTCTGGAAACAGGATGCTTTCATGGCAGCCTGGCTAGCGAGGTGAGGGATCGACGTGATCTCCATAGTAGTGAGTGGCACGGGGATGAAGCAAAGCATAGTGCAACTGCCTGGAGGACCCGGTCCACCTTCACTAGCACGCTCAGGATGTCAGGAAAGCTACGATAACCCGCCACTTAACGTCCATTTTAGAGCACACAACAGAGTAACCTACTCATTACGGGCATTCGAAACAATCTGGCAACGTTAGTATTAGCCACACTAATCTGCCAGTGGAAGCGGGGCTACAGTCAGTGACCAGCCAATCTAGCTGCTAGTTTCAGTGTCTTCTTCGTCTTCTTCTTCTTCTGCTTCTTCTTCCTCCTCCTCTTCTTCTTTCCTATCTTTTTCTTCCCCTCCTCCTTCCTCTTCCTGTTCATCTTCCTCTTCTTTCTTCTCTTCTTCCTCCTCTTCTTCCTCTGTTCCTCTTTTTCTTCCTCCTCCTTTTCTTCCTCCTCCTTTTCTTCCCTCCTCTCCCTCTTTTTCCTCTTCGTCCTCTTCCTTTTCTTCTTCATCCTCCTCTTCTCTCTTCTTTCTCTCCTCTCTCCTCCCCTCGTCCCTCATCTTCCTCTTTCGTACTCTTCTTTTCTCTTTCCTCGCCTTCTCCTTCTTCCACTTGTTCTTCCTATTTCTTTTCTTCTTCTTCTTTTTAATCTTCTTCTTATTCATCTTCTTCTTCCTCCTCTTCTTCTTCCTCCTCCTCCTCCTCCCTCTTCCTCCTCCTCTCCCTCTTCCTCCCCTCCTCCTCTTCCTCCTCCTCTTCTTCCTCTTTTTCATCTTCCTCCTCTTCCTCTTCATCTTCCTACTCCTCTTCCTCCTCCTTCTTCCTATCCCTCTTCTCCTCCTTCTTCTTCTGTGCTTCTAGCCCGATGAGATTCACGAAGGAAACAGTTCGTCTCAGGTCTTCGCCGGTCGCTCACAACTTGTCAAGCATGATCGCTTCTTTTGACCAGAATGCCTCTCTTTGGTCTGTATAAAATAAAACAAAATTCAATGTTACTATATTTTCTGAGTTGACTTATAAGTTGTAACGGTATGAAGATGCTGAGCAGTGCATGAGCTGTAGTAGTCAGCGATCCAGAGCTGATAGGACCCTGTCCACCTCCTCCTTGCAACAGAGCAGGCTGGTTTATGAGAAGGGATCGAAGAAGAATGACAAACCCAGTACCCAAAAATGGCAGCTGAAGTCGGATGTGTCGGACCAAAAGGTGGAAATATCCCAGTCAACCTGTAGACTACCACACAACAATATTCCGTTCTCCTGATCATTGCAAAAGACCTTTTCGGGACTTGGTAGCGGAAGTTTGAGAAATAACTATGAAAAATAAAGAAGTTATAACGTCAGAAATAAAGAGTTGGAAATTGTATGACCTTGTGAATCAGATTTAATTTTTGAGTGAAGATGACAATGTTCACGAAGAGCTGGTTGAGAGACAGTAGAATATTTGGCATTTGAATACTAAATTTAAAAGAAAATTTAAAAGTTTGTCACTTTTCTTATTCAGTGCTATCTCGAAATGATGTCCCAAGAATGCGAATCCTGGTCTAACTATTGTGAAAGCTGTTGTTGCTATTACAGTTTCTGTTTATAATGACGGGACAAAATCTCTGTTGTCAATGGTGGAAATGGAACTACATACTTGCAGGTATCTGAGAGGGTCCTGTGAACACATGAGAACTCAGAGAAAAGCTATTAAGGCATCCTATGATGCCAGGAGGGCAAAAAGGAGGAGATTTGTACTCGATGATTTGCAGGCAGTTACGGAAGGGTTTATATATCAGGTTGGAGATCATTGATAAGAATCAAGGTATTTAATCATCAGAAAATGGTAAAAAATAGTGTTGTAAACTTTTTGCCAAAAACCGCATTGTACAGACAGTTTGTGCGATAACTGTTTTGTTTTTAAAGCAATTGTCCTGCAACTTTGCACATATATTCTAAAAAAGCATGGCTTAGTTATAAACTATGAAAATCAAGCTATCTTACAATGTGTAAGAGTTATTGTAATTTGAAGTATCAAATTTTAAAATAAAATTGAGAAAATATTTGAGATTTCATAACAACACTGGCTGTAGTCTATTATGAAAGGATAATCTTGAACATCATTATAAGAAAAAATGAATTGTGTATGCCATTTTTTGGAATTTAAATTTTCAGTTAAAAAAAAAAAATTACGTTTTAAATTAACATTTAACATTTGGAATGCTATATCACAATAAATGATATCATGATGTAGGGTGATCATCTTTAGAGCACCTGCACAACCTTTATGTGGGTATATCAGTTTTTAATAAACTTACAACAATGATAAAAATAATACCCCTCACCGGGTGATACTCCTTAAAGGACAAGTAGCAGCTGAAAGTAAAACTTTCAAACTATGCGATATGAAACAACTAAAGTATGCAACCTTCTTAAATATAGACAAATATTATTGGGCTAAATGTGAGGACCACGTCTTGAAAGAGGAAGAGAGCTATTGAAGAAAAGGTGGACTGTCGTTCTTTCTTCCGTGAGCAGTCATCAATGTGTTGGAATCATCCGTCTATGATTAAGTGAACAATTAACCTGCATGTTTGCTTTCCGAGAAACAGAAGTTTCCATCAACTTGGCAAAACGGTCGTTTTCAAGGCCACCCAAATCAGCTAGAATATTGCTCTCAGGAATGAATTATAACCATTTATTGTTTGCTCCAGCATCTATTAAAACACTGAACCGATCCATCTGAAGTATGTACTTTATATGTTCTATATATCGTGTACTTTTACATTTTTACAAATTTTTTAACTAAATGCCCAGTTACTTCTTACAGCTCCTAAACACATGAACTACATTACAAAAGGGCATTATGTGGATTACAATGTAGAAAATCCCATTCAAATTGGAGAAACGCCTATGCCTAAAAAAAGACATTAAAAAAAATTACTGTCAATTATTTGCTCAAAGGACAAAATAATTCATTTGCTAACAAATATCAAAAGAATTAGCCACTTTAAGAAAATGGCACAATGTAAATAATTAAATCATCGAGACATTTAAAAGATAGGTTCACGTGCAATAAATATCGCATATCGGTGTAAGGGTTATTGAGATATTAGGTGGCAGTTAACTTAACTTAACGTCTTTATACTGGTTTAGAAGACCCTGCAGAGTCTGTATACAACCAGTTACATTTACATCACCTTGCTCTAAAAGCTATGCGCATCCAGTTTATTCTTAAATGCATTAACTGTCCCTGCCTCCACTACCTCCCCTGGCAATGCATTCCAAGCAGACACGACTCTCTGACTAAAAAAATATTTCCTAATATCTAATCTGGACCTCTCATTAGTCAGCTTGTAGCTATGTCCTCGTGTTATTGTGGGTGGCTGTTTTTTAAAAACTTGTTATAGTCTAATTTATCCATTCCTCTGATCATCTTATAAACCTGTATTAAGTCACCACGAATTCTTCTCTCTTCGAGACACTGTAGGCCGGTTTTTCCGAGTCGTTCCTCATAACTGTAATTCTGGAATCCCACTATCATCTTTGTCGCTCTTTTTTGTATTCTTTCCAGCATGTTTATATCCCCTCTATGATAAGGACTCCACACCTGTACACAGTACTCCAATCTGGGTCTAACTTAAGCTTTATACAGTTTGACGATCACTTCCTTGCTCCTATGTTTAATATTTCTTTTTATCATACCGAACATTGCATTTGCCTTTTTCACTGCTACCTTAACTTGCTCACTCACCTTTCCTGTATGATCTATTATAACCCCTAGGTCCCTTTCCTTATCTATCTTTCTAATATTGTTTTCCCCCATTCTGTAATTATGTTCCATATTCGATCTACCCATGTGGATGACTGTACATTTAACTACATTAAACTACATTTGCCAGCTTACAGACCATTCTCGAATTTTATCTAAATCCGACATCAATATGTCCACTTCCGCTTTAGATGAAACACTACTGCATAGTTTTGTGTCATCAGCAAATTTTGCAATCATGGATCCCATATCAATGTCCAAATCATTTATATATATCAAGAACAAAATTGGTCCCAAAACCGAGCCCTGTGGCACACCACTTTTCACTTCACACCACTCAGAGTACTCCTTATTTATGCCCACCCTCTGCCTTCTTCCCGTTAACCAATTTTCAATCCATTTGGCAATTTCCCCACCTATTCCATGTGATTTTAACTTTCGAAATAATCTTTGATGAGGTACTCTATCAAAGGCTTTTGCAAAGTCTAGATAAATAACGTCCACTGGCTCCCCTTTATCTATGATTTTAGTAACCTCCTCCATGAATTATAATAGATTTGTTAAGCATGATCTCCCTCTAGTAAACTCATGCTGACTATTTCTAATTAGATTAAATTTGTCTAAATGCATTACAATTATTTCTTTGATTATTGACTCTAACAATTTACAGACTATGCTCGTTAAACTCACCGGTTTATAATTTGCTGGATCAGATCTTTTGCCTTTTTTGAATAAGGGGATCACTCCTGCATCTTTCCAATCCCGTGGAACAATCTCTTTTGTAAGTGATTGAGAACATAATATAGCCAATGGTTTTGCTAGTTGGTCTCTAATTTCATACAGCAATTTTGGATGAATACCATCTTGACCTGGACATTTATTCACTTTCAACCCCTCCAATTTTTAAAAAACCATTTCCTCTGTAATACAGATTGCTCTTAATCCCGCTGTATCAATGTCTCTTTGTCGGCAACCATTGTGAAACTGACAATAGTTGGCACATGAAAGTTTCGTCATTTAGTCGTCAGTCTTTCAAGAGGTGTTCCCGTGAGTGAGAAGGCCTTCTCTAAAGTAGGTCAATGGTGTCTAAAGGGTGAACGGTTAAAACTGAATATTGTAAGCGGCCCCGTGGACATCCTCCAAATCTAACGCCGTATTTTCCTAATCTTTCCTCTCCTGTGAGAAGCTTCGCAGGTTTTCGTTCTCTTTGTCCTGATAAGCTTCATGGCAGCGGCTTTAGTATTTGTGCGTAAATGAGGGATTTGAAGCGAAGGCCAGGCAGGATCTCGTTTCAGCCAACATGTCGGCATAGTTTAACTTACAGCCTTGCTTCGAGACGGGATTTTTCTACTTCTGATCCACAAGAAAACTATTTTTTTCGCCTGTTTATATTTATCGTATCTTATATGACAGGGTAGTCAAAATTACGTAACGTAAGTTATACGATACACTTCACATGTTTGAGATCCGCAGGACTTGAACAAATATTACAGACGTGTTTGTTGTTACATGCATATTTTGTGACAAAAATTATATAAGCGAGAGTAGGTCGGTAAGTAAATCACCAACAAGTATGAGATAGTGGGAAAATGTTTGGTAGTTTCTAAAAGGGGCATTAGGTGGCAGCAATATCCAGCTTTGTGACTACTGTAGATTTGATACGCTAGGTACTGCATACACGTGCGCAGCTCAAGAACAAAATGGCGCCCGTGTCAACACAGTGTGCAATCAAAGAACAGCGTGCTGTTGTGCTGTTTGTATTATTTTTTCCCGGGGAGGGGGGGGGGGGACGGCAAAAGGACGTTCTGCAAAGAATATTCACAAGGAAAGGCTTACTGTTTAAGGCGAGAAGTTTTTGTCGCGTAAAGCGGTACATGATTGGGTCCATCAATTAATTCAAAGGCGCTCAAAATTTGCTGATGAAGCCAGACTTGGTCGTACTGTTCAGATTGCAACAGAAGCCTATCTGCGGCGGCTGGAGGGAGATGATTCGAGCAGACATGCTTGTAACGATAGACAGTATAGAAAGTGCAATAGAGTGTTCGCATGGTTTAGCCTACATAATAATGCATGATCCCACCTTGACGGGAGACGTTTCGTAAAAACGCGAAGTGCAAGTCTGACTGAGACAGCAGACTAAAGACTTCCATGTCTAAGTTTTGGTTCACTGATAAAGCGATTGGATAAGTGTATCAATATTGGTGTACATTATAAATACAGTGCAATGTAAGGGCAATGTCAGTGCAGTACATTTATCAGTAATTACTTGGATACGCCGGTGGTTCCGGGGAGAGGTGGGAGGGGGATCTGTTGACTGGCCAACAGAGGTCCTCCTATCAATATGACCATGCAGACGCTAGAGAAATCACGTCAGAAACCAATCCAAAGCAATACAGTTAAGATTGGCTGCTGGGACGTACGCTCCATGACTACAGGTATAACAGAATACCTCCAGACGATAAACGATGCTCGTAAGACCTTAATCATAAAAGAGGGGATCAAAAGGCTTCTGGTTAGACATCGTCACCCTCCAAGAAACGCGTTTCCCCGGAAAAGGGTTTGCGGCTATTGGAACTGTGCGCATATCATGGCCTGTGCATCACAAACGCCTTCTTATAACGACGACCCAGCACAAAGTATCATGCGCAGACATAGCTGGCGGGTTGGCCCATGTGTGCTGGCATGCAAGCAGGGGGAGCCAAGATGTGCCAAGATGCAATCGCCGAAGGTGTACGACCAAGACAAGTGCAACAACTGACTAGGCCTCTATCTCTAGCCTGAAGTCCATCGTCTTTCGAGACTGATAGAATTTCGATCATCAAGTGCAATAATACGTGATTTTAACTTCATTGGTTTAATAGCATTCTTGTCTTGTTTTTTGGTGTTTGCGCTCTATCAATTATCCCCATGGGTGACGTTGATATGAAGACTAGCGGACATTGTAGCTCTGTCCCTTTGTGATGATCTCATTGGTGGCAGGCAATCAGACATGACGTCATTACAGATGATCTGGCACTACTGACTGAGGAATGATGAGATGGCCGACTCAGATGTGTATGTTACGTCCCTGGCAAAGTGTGACGACCCTGGCCAGACAGAAACACACTGGACTGCCTCCCTTCAGGGATACTCTAAAGTGCGTCCATACACTCCTTTTGGGTACCACGAAGTCTCTAAGACAACAGATGTTATACGAACTCCAACCGAGGAAGATGTGCGCTTTTGTCCGGGACGCACATGTTTTCAAGAGCTACCAGCTTACAGCTAAAGAGATATCATCATTATCATCATCATCATCATCATAACTATTTCCTGTAGAATCGATAAGCCACATGGCAAAGAAAAGCATGACCTTCACACTCCAAGGTAGGAGTGACTAAATGAAAAACGTGCATTGCTGTTATCTCCTCTTACACAGCTAAATTGTTTTGTTTTCATAATACTTCGGGGGCTGCAAACCAGGGTTTAGCGGACAGCTGTTTACAGTTGATTACGCTTTCGTCAAATTTAAGAGAAAGTAAGTTATCCGCCTTCTTCTTCCTACACTTTCTTCTTCTTCTTCTTCGTCGTTCGTTCTCAATCTCCCACTACCAAACACTGAAAGGGCTTAAGTAGCAGAATGTAGTCCAGAGAACGGAATGCGTTGTGTCGTAGTTTACAGCTTGGCTGCGATATTTGCACTTTTCGGTCCAACACATCCGACTTCAGCAACCATTTTTTGAGTACCGGGTTAGCATTCCCTTTTCGATCCCTTCTCCTTAGCCAGTTTGCCCTGATGCAGCCTGTTATCCAGGATCACCGCGTGGAGGTGTAGAAGGGTCTTGGCAGCTATGGTTCGCTGGCCCTGATGCTAGCAGTCAGCTATGGGTCGCTGACCACTGCAGCTCTTGCGCTGCTCAGCATCTTGATCCCCTACACTTTCTGGTGTCAACTTGAATGTATGTCAAGATAGTAGTGATCAGTCTGAGTGGTTTTGGTGTCTCATTACAGCGTGTCTTTCTTCCTACACTTTCTGGTGTCAACTTGAATGTATGTCAAGATAGTAGTGATCAATCTGAGTGGTTTTGGTGTCTCATTACAGCGTGTCTTTCTTCCTACACTTTCTGGTGTCAACTTGAATGTATGTCAAGATAGTAGTGATCAGTCTGAGTGGTTTTGGTGTCTCATTACAGCGTGTCTTTCTTCCTACACTTTCTGGTGTCAACTTGAATATATGCCTATAAGGATAGTAGTGATCAGTCTGAGTGGTTTTGGTGTCTCCTTAGAGCGTGTCTTTCTTACTACATTTTATAACGTCAAATTGAAGGACAGCCAGATGAAATCGGATGTGTCAGGCTGAAATATGCATATATCGCAGCCTCGCTGTTAACTACAACAAAACGCTACAACGTTCTTTTCACGCCGAACGCCCAAATAGAACAAATGTAAAGATTGAATGGTCAGACTGAAGTTTTTAGTCTCAATAGATCTTGCACAGCTTCTGGTAGACTTTCTGATGTTATAAAGACAGCAGTCTGTCTGAGGGGGTTGGTGTTTCAATAGTCTAGTCGTTTTGTCCTTGACTTTGGGGTCGGGCGGCACGAGACGAGAGAGTGAGGATAAAAAGTAGCGCAGTTAATCCTTACTAAAAAAGCGCTAGCTAGCAAAATTAATTATGCCATCATCGTCTACGATGGACGGCGACCTTTGCCTTGCTTTGATGTTGCAGTGAAATGGAATAACATATATCACACATTCAACAAAAATATTTTATACTTAGTATTTTAGTATTCAAAACGTAGTCTGCTGCCAGGTAGCCGAAGCGTATCTGTAATATGTTATTTTGTAGACTTTACTTCTTGTGGCTTGCCAGGCTGGGAGGGAAAGGGGAAAGGAAGGAAGTGCATCGCGTATTGGGCAGGAATTGCATTATTTTTTTAAATGTGTGCCCGGACAGCGGCTGGCAGACATCTCGTTTCGATTTTTCAACTGCACGGAGTGTACACGGGACCTCCAAGTTTATCGATCATCTCCAATATGAGGTTAGAGATCGCATGAAACTTGCAGGTTTTGTATGCCCGCCGTTTAGTGCTTTTCGTTCTTGAGAGGCGAGCGGCCTATCTCTTCGCTAAAACGGTACATTCTGAGCCAATGATATAGATCAGTCTCTTAGTACCATTATGTCTACATTTTTTATTGGCTGCCCAGTCCTTGTAACAGTACCAGTTGTCTCTCTGCGTTTTCTTGTCACTAGAACTTCTTTTCCAGCTTTCAAGGAATCTGCGTCTACTCTGAAGTTCCGTGAGTATATCCACGTTGCAACTGATAGTTTTCGTTTCAATCAATCAAAGCCCGTCGCTCTTGTCTGTGCTTAATCCATTGACCACATCACGCCAGCATACACAGTCCCAGGCCACTCACTCTGCCTCTCTACAGGTGTAGCTATTCAATCGTTGCTCCTTCTCACATTCCCCTGTGGATTCCATAAGAAAACCTACCTGGCTATGGTGGACGCCTCCCTCATCGTATGTGATATTCGGCCCTATTTTCTTCCCTAGGTTTATTGTTCCAGTGGCTGTTGTTGGCTTCTTTCCATGAGGTCTTCATTCCTCACCATGTCCTGCCTCTTTATGCCCAATATCCCCCATAGCCATCTTTTAATGAAGATCTGGAGTCTTTGTTTAATGACCTTGATCGTTTTCATTGTTTCCACTCCAAACAGCATCACTGACTTGACACAGACGTTGAAAATTCCAACTTCGGTGTGCATCTTGATTTCTCTGGATCTTCACATGTTGTTTAGAGTCACGAAGGTGTCTACTGCCTTTCCAAGTCGTTGAATACCGTTTGGGGAGGAAAAAGTTTGGGGTTAAAAGATTCATAAAGCGAGGTATTGCTCCGTCATTCCTGTATAATATACTGGGTGTTGCTTCAAGAGCTTAGTAGTTCGGTAAGGCTACTCCACGCTCGATGACTTTTAGCGTGGGTGTATGGCTGAGGTTACAATCCATGAGTTGTATAGCAATTCCACCTTAGAGGGATTAACCGCCTAAATATAGAACAGTATGTAGTGTCAGAAGATCCCAACGAGCACAGTTTGGCATCCGTGTTGTAGATCGTGATTCTTTTATGAAGAAATCCCTTTGTAAGCATAATCTTGTATAGTGACTGAGACGTGTAACGTGGATACTTGCTTTGTTTTCAAGTTTGAGAATGATTATTGGGATTGTCAAACAACAAATACAGCAACTAAAACGATTCTGAAATTTCAAAATTGCCTGATTTCGGATAATATAAAAACGTGCGGTTAAGTTATCACTCTGAAACAGACACAAAACGCAATTTTACGTTACGACCACGCGACAGTCATCAGGGACAAACAACGACACACATTGAAACACCTCTCTTAAATTGACACAGTAATAACTAATCAAAGATGCAATGGCACTGATGGTCACAAGAAGAAAAAAACAGAAACAGCTTCGATTGATTTTTGAGGTGTTCCTTTTTACCTTAGATGTCTTTCATTTATGTTTCTTTGCCCCCGACGAAGACTCTATAACGGTAAGATAGGTTTCGTTTTATTTCCCTTTCGGTGGGATAGATAGGCCATACCTTTCTATGGTATAATAGTTTTTTTTTACCTTCGTTACCACAGCCGCTACGGTTTAAATTGCGTAGTAGACAGATTGAAATGGTAGGATAAAATGGGAAAGTCTTGGAAATAACGAGGAAAGAAATGTCTCACACTTTCAAACAGTTCAACGGGAGATAAGGAGACGACAATGGCGTTGGACAAGCCATATACCAAAACAAGTCAGTAAGTAAGTCACATACTGATGTGAAATAGCTGACGAATGTAGTTGGTAGTTTTTTAAAGGATTTCGTTTGGTGGCAACAACGTCCAGCTTTGTGATTTCTGTAGGTAGATGACGTAAGGTGTCACATGCACATGCGCGGCTCAAATATAAAATGGCGTTTGTGCTCACAGTATACAATTAAAGAACAGTGTGCTTTTGTGTATGTTTTCTTTTGGGACGGGGTGGAAGGGTGGGGGGGGGGGGGGGAGTACTTTCTGCAAATGATATTCATAAGAAAATCCTTCATATTGTGCTCTGTTGATGCTTCAGGATGCAATTCGAAGACAACGTCCAGGTCTTACAAGGGACATGTCATAAGTCTTTACCTTGACTATGAAGGCTCGTCAAGTCTTTACCCTGACTATGAAGGCTTATTATAAGTTTATCCTGACTATGAAAGAGTGGAGGAGAAAGTTGAAATCTGGCCACATATGTTGCTCATTCAATTTGTACTGGACTAGAGAAGTATGAATTTCCCTGCTCAACGGGTTGACCCGATATGGTACATGGCACAACACACCTTATTGACCGGATCTGCTACTCTAACGGTTTGTCAGAACAATGGAGAAATCAGAGGCCAGAACTGTCATTACAATTCTTGATGTTGCAGGGAAAAACACCTGCAGAAATACACAGGGAGATGGAACCAGTGTTTGAGGAATTATGTCCTTCATATGCTTCTGTAAAAAACTGGTGTAGGCAGTTTAAGTGTGGCCATTCCCATATTGCTGATCTTCCAAGATCAGGAAGACCATCCTCAGAGTGCAGCGATGAAAATGCTGCAAGAGTGAAGAAAATCATTGACCAGGATAGGAAAATGACAATTGCAGAGAAATCTAGGTCAGCAAAACTGAATGAAAGTTCAGTTTTTAGAATTTTACACAACAGACTGAACATGAGAAAAGTGTGTGCCCGCTGGGTCCCGCGTCTGCTGACATGTGAACAGAAACAAACAAGGGTTGATTGCTGTGACCAGTTGCTCAAAATGTGTAGGTAAAAAAAAATTGTTGCCGACCATGGTGACAGTAGATAGACTTGAGTTCACCATTATATAATGACGTAGAATCCACAATTTCCAGCATGCAGTGGAAAACCCCGGGCTTACCAACACAGGTCAAGCCAAGAGCACAGAAATATGTAAGAAAAGTGATGCTGGTTGTTTTTGGGACGTTAAAGGTGTCATATTGAAAGATTACCTGCCTCATTTCAACACGGTTAATGGGCAATTTTATGCAGATCTCCTTACCAAACTAAGAAAGACTGTGACCAGAGAACGAGGGACAGCGCGCACTCAAATTCGGCATTTGCTTCAAGACAACGCGCCCTCCCATAAAGCAAGGCTTGTGCTGCAAACAGCCAACGATTTGGATATTGAAATTCTTCCACACCCACCATATTGTCCGGATTTAACTCCATCAGACTTTTTTCTTTTCTCAAAACTTAAAAAAAAACAGCTGAAAAGAAATCATTTTGACAGTGACGAAGATGTTATACTGGCTTGTGATAACTGGTATAGTTCTAAAAATATGTTACTTTATTCTGAAAGCCTTTTCAAGGTCACACAGAGATGGATTGGCAGAAATGTATAAATTCAGGTGGTGGCTACATTGAGAAGGAATAAGCACTGTGCCAAATTTCAACTATCTCCTCCTACTTCTTCATGTCATGACAAGCACATTGTACATGAGTACTGCTCCATCATAACAATAACAGACCACATACGGCTCAATTAACTAAGGAGAACATTTACCAACTAGGGCGGCAATTTCTTGAACATCCACATTACAGCCCCCATCATAACATCGAGCGATTTACACCTATTTGGCTTGGCTTCGCTTCGTTCGTTCTCAATCTCCCACTACCAACCCCTAAAAGGGCTTAAGTAGCAGAATGTAGTCCAGAGAACGGAATGCGTTGTGTCGTAGTTTACAGCTTGGCTGCGATATTTGCACCTTTCGGCCAACACATCCGACTTCATCAAGCATTTTTTGAGTACCGGGTTAGCATTCCCTCTTCGATCCCTTCAGCTTAGCCAGTCTGCCCTGCTGCAGCCTTTTATACAGGATCACCGCGTGGAGGTGTAGAAGGGTCTTGGCAGCTTTGGTTCGCTGGCCCTGACGCTAGCAGTCAGCTATGAGTCAGTGACCACTGGATCTCATGCGCTGCTCAGCATCTTGATCCCACACCTATTTGATGCATTGCAAACTCACTTGAGTGGAAGACGTTCTGTGAATGGCGACGAGGCTGAACGTGAAATTCAAGTGTCGCTGAGACAGCAGACAAAAGGTTCTATGCTGCAGGATGTGGTGCACTGATAAAGCGATGGGATTCGTGTATTAAAGTTGCTGCACATTATGTTGAGAAGTAAGGTACAACGTTAGCGGGAGGATCAATTTCAAGTTTCCAAGTTCGTATCTCATTTGGGATCAAGATGCTGAGCAGCGCATGAGCTGCAGTGGTTAGCGACCCATAGCTGACTACTAGCGTCAGGGCCAGCGAACCAGAGCTGCCAAGACCCTTCTACACCTCCACGCGGTGATCCTGGATAACAGGCTGCAGCATGGCAGACTGGCTAAGGAGAATGGATCGAAGAGGGAATGCTAACCCGGTACTCAAAATATGCTTGCTGAAGTCGGATGAGTTGGACCGAAAGGTGCAAATGTAGCAGCCAAGCTGTAAACTACGACACAACGCATTCCGTTCTCTGGACTACATTCTGCTATTTAAGCCGTTTCAGGGTTTGGTAGTGGGAGATTGAGAACGAACGAAGAAGAAGAAGAAGAAGAAGTATCTCATTTAACTTTTTTTTTAAAGGAAGCCATTTGTGACCTATTTATTAACTTGCCCTCGTACTACTAAAACCAGCTGATATCATTACAAGGCAGTCTCTGTTCTGAAATCCTCGTGGTATTAGGAATAGAGGCCGACGGAATCTGTCGTCGGGAAGAGCTGTAGAGGAATACACAACAGATAAGGAAGACGTGATGAGAGCTGGAACTGAAGGCCCCCGGGAACATGCGGACTTGAGGGCAACTCATGATAGACGTGAGGTCCACAGGGAACTGAACAATATTGGTAACTGGGATAGCCGTGTGTATGCCGTGCCTGTAAAGCATTGTATTTGGATGAATCGTTGACGTCGGGGCAATGTAGATAGCCAGACAAAGTGCTTTGAGTAATACCACGAACTTGGTTCATCCCGCCCTAGACCTAGAATCTATCGGGCTTACTAACAAACATCAGCTGTGCTAGGTTCAGACGTACGCTTGCTAGCACCCGAGGGAAGGAGCGGGCTAGGTAAACAAAAATGCTCGTGAGCCTATGGCAGTCCAGATGTTTGGGAGGACAAAAAGGTAAAAAAGAAAGAGGGGGGAAAAAAACACACACACACACACACCCGAAGCCATTTTATAAGGTAAAAGGTGTGAGGAGAATGTCTATCTTTGCCAGATGTTCTGGAATCGGCAAGAGATGGTCAGGGGGGCGAGGGAGGGAGGGTTGAGATGGATGGAGGAAAGCAAGGTGTGCTGTTTTCTGAAGATGAGTTCTACCTGGGACACGTTACCGGTGAGAACTGCGGGCTGTTCTAGCTGTGGTGGGAGCACTCGCTCTGCTCTCCCGTGCTGCCTAGAGGTAAGAGACAAGCAGGTATATCACTAGCCGAGTGGTCGCAGGCCGGGATGGTTGATAGTCTGAGGAGCGGGGAGAGGAGACATACAGAACTCACTGAAGGTAGCATTTCACAGAAAGCCGGCCTGACTTTCTCTTCGACCCCGACTGTTCCTGCCTCAAGAGTCGTGCCCTGGTCAGATGATCTTATCTGTCTGGAAGACAAGTGAAAGCAGACGCGATGTTTGACCAGTGTTAGTTCACCTGCCGTCTGTAGTCACCCTCAGCTTAGTCTAGGTGTGAAGTTCGCTCGGCTTGTCGACGTCCAGGGTCAGATTGGGTGCTGCGATTTAGTGCTCAGTTGGAGACTTGTCCTTCGTCATAATAGTGGATACATTCTGTGATGCACATGAATCTCAAGCTGTGGGTTAATTCGGGTGTTTAGTTCAACAGCTGAAGGCATAGGTTAAATCGTGTGTGTTTAGTTCAACAACTGAAGGCATAGGTTAAATCGTGTGTATTTAGTTCAACAGCTCAAGGCATAGGTTAAATCGTGTGTGTTTAGTTCAACAGCTGAAGGCACAGGTTAAATCGTGTGTGTTTAGTTCAACAGCTGAAGGCACAGGTTAAATCGTGTGTGTTTAGTTCAACAGCTGAAGGCACAGGTTAAATCGTGTGTGTTTAGTTCAACAACTCAAGGTATACATTTGATGTTGTGGAATTTCAAAGGATCTTCAAGCAGTGCATATATTCCTAGATAAGTACAGGAAACTTCAAGGCTATGAAATAAGTAAATAGAGTAATGAGAATGATCGAAAAGACAAGCATACTATGAGCACTTGGACAACATACACACCAGACAAACACAATGAACCTATTATTAGTCAATCCGGTATCGATCCACAGATATTTGGATAACAAATGCACATCGCTACAATAACGACACGAGCCTTAACTAATGGATATATTATGTATTCCTTCTTAAGCTTAAACGCCTTATGCTTCAAGTCTCAGCAGCAACTTAATCTGTGATAGAGAAGCTGAAGTTTGAAAGGAGTAGCTGTTGTCATTGAACTGAACATTGTGTCCTTGGCTGCACAGCTTATAATCGATCCACTTTTCGTACACGGTATCAGTGAGTAAAAACAAGATGGTGCCGGCCTTGAAGATAACGTCTGCTTGAGGCAAAAACAACAACTATCATCACGTGTACTTGAAGACAAGCAATACACATCTTATCATGACATGTCTGTGGAGTTGAACGCATTTGTTACTCTGATTTCTTCCAGCATTCTGGAACATCTTCTAAGCAGTACCCGACTCCACTAATTAAGAACAGCAGTTTTGAACGTATGTGTTCAAACATTACATTTGTATCGCGTGCATCAAGCAGAATGCCTTGTGTCCGCTTGTACTTAAAACTGATGAACATAATTGGAATCTGGAGATTGAGCCTGTATCACGAAGTGAAATCCATTTTAGACCATTGAATGAGCTATGTATACGAGCATGTATCCCGAAGTGAAAGCCACTTTAGACCATTGAATGAGTTATATGTACGAGCCTGTTTCACGAAGTGAAATCAACTTTAGACCATTGAATGAGTTATAAATACAGCCTGTATCACGAAGTGAAAGCCACGTTAGACCATTGAATGAGTTATATATACGAGCCTGTTTCACGAAGTGAAATCAACTTTAGACCATTGAATGAGTTATAAATACAGCCTGTATCACGAAGTGAAAGCCACGTTAGACCATTGAATGAGCTATAAATACAGCCTGTATCACGAAGTGAAAGCCACTTTAGACCATTGAATGAGCTATAAATACGAGCCTCTATCACGAAGTGAAAGCCACTTTAGACCATTGAATGAGCTATACATATGAGCCTTGATCAAGAATTCAAGCCACTCTAGACCATTGAATGAGCGTGAAGGCCACTTTAGACCGTTGAATGAGCTATGTATACGAGCCTGTATGCCTGCGCGAAAGCCACTTAAGACCATCAAATGAGCTATATATACAGGCCGGTATCACTAAATGAAAGCCACTTGAGACCATTGAATGAGCTATGTAAACGAGCCAGTATGCCTACACGAAAGCCACTTCAGACCATTGAATGAGCTATGAATACTTACTGTATACAAATTTCTGAAATCTCACATTAATAAGAGAGACAATGTCGAACATTTAAGTCAGGATCGAATTAATGTTGAATGATTTAAAATCATTGGTTGACATTGTGAAGACGCCATTGAACAAGAGGACACCATTGGCATTCTGCTAGTCCCACACGGCACTACGATATGGACGCGCATCGTAAGTAGCTTGCTGACAGCACGCGCATGACACTGGTCACCTCGTGTGTCCGTGCGCGCGCGTCAGAGGATTCCTCTAGGGGGGCCCGCTGTCCACGTCTGTCACACTGGCTCGAGCTACAAGGCCTTGGTGGCCTCACAAACCGCGACGAAATGGTCCCATTCTATCAGAGGGCCCCCTGTGTTTGTCTCAGACCTCCAAGTCTGGTGAGTTCTCTTGTATCATTGTCAGTGTTATTTAGTACTTGCTTGAATCTGCTTCCCAGTTTTGGATCAGTACAAGAAATATGGGTAGATAATGTGATACGAGTCATGGCGGACTTATCATACATACACATGCTGACTCTCTCTCTCTTTCTCTCTCCCTCTCTCTCTTACCTTCTGACAGGTGAAAGAGGCGTGTCGGCTTTTACATAAAACGAACATAAATTCTCTCTCTCTCTCTTTCATCTCACCATCTCTCTCTTCCACTCTCTCTTTTTTCTCTCTCACGTTCTCCAATGTGAAAGGGGCGTGTCGGCTTTTACATAAAACGAACATAAATTCTCTCTCTCTTTCATCTCACCATCTCTCTCTTCCACACACTCTCTCTCTCTTTCACTCTCACGTTCTCCCATGTGAAAGGGGCGTGTCGGCTTTTACATAAAACGAACATAAATTCTCTCTCTTTCATCTCACCATCTCTCTCTTCCACACACTCTCTCTCACGTTCTCCCACGTGAAAGGGGCGTGTCGGCTTTTACATAAAACGAACATAAATTCTCTCTCTCTCTATCTCTCTCTCTTTCATCTCACCATCGCTCTCTTACACTCTGTCTCTCTTTTTCTCTCTCACGTTCTCTCATGTGAAAGGGGCGTGTCGGCTTTTACATAACGCGAAAACTAATTGTGTGTCTCTCCCCCTCTTTCTCTCCCCCTCTTTCTCTCCCCCTCTTTCTCTCATACACAAATACGCACACATTCATGGTAATGATGCATAATTGTAATGCAACATACGAATACATACAGAAATTAGTTCTCAATTTCTAACGAACATAAGCTATCCCTATCTCTTTCCTTCCCTTTCATCTTTCTTTCTCTCACTCTCTCAGATGAAAGAGACATACCATCCACATAACTAACGGCTCTATCTTTCTCTTTCTCTCTTTCGCTCTCTGTCAGATAAAAGAGACATAACAGGAAGTAACTAACAGCTCTCTCTCTCTTTCTCTCTTTCTCTGCCACTCTCAAATGAAAGAGGCATAACAGCCAAGTATCTAACGGACACACACTCTTCCCCCCCCCCCCTATCTTACCTCTTTCTCTCCCTTCTCTCTCTCTCTCCATGACCTAAAACTAATTACTACTAGTTACCCAGAGGAAAATAGATCAAAGAACTTGCCTCGTCACGCAGAACTGACCGGATACGTAGCCTAACCGAGACCACGCCCCGGTCTACAGAGCTGAAACGAGTACTTGCCTCTTAGTCCTCATGTAAATTCCAGTGACCCTTAATGAAAAGTAAATAATATGCCCATCGCATCCTAATACCGGCGTACAACAGGGGAGCAAGTTGGGGTACATGTATTCTCAAAGATTGTGATAACATAGTCCAAATGGCACGGAAAGGTTTACTTAACGACAAGACTGTTAAAAAAGGTTTGCTAATAGATTTAGGGTTTCGTGAAGGTTTGATTATAGATTGAGTGTTACGGGAAGGTTTGATTATAGATTAAGTGTTACGGGGAGGTTTGATTATAGATTGAGGGTTACGGGAAGGTTTGATTATAGATTGAGGGTTACGGGAAGGTTTGATTATAGATTGAGGGCTACAGGAAGGTTTGATTATAGATTGAGTGTTACGGGAAGGTTTGATTATAGATTGAGGGTTACAGGAAGGTTTGATTATAGATTGAGGGTTACAGGAAGGTTTGATTATAGATTGAGGGTTACGGGAAGGTATGATTATAGAGAACAGAATGCGCTGTGTCGTAGTTTACAGCTTGACTGCGGTATTTGCACGTTTTAATGCAACACATCCGACTTCAGCAGACATTTCTGGGTCTGTTGTCAGCCTTCCCTTTTCGATCTTTTCTCCCTAGCTAGTCTGCTCTGTTGCAGCCTGTTATCCAGGACCACTGCACGGAGGCGTAGAAGGGTCTTGGCAGTTCTGGTTCGCTGGCCCTGACGCTAGCAGTCAGCTTTGGGTCGCTGACCACTACAGCTCATGCACTACTCAGCATCTTGATAATAAATAAGGGTTTGTGGAAATGCTTACAAATAGCCTAGGTGGAACAGAAACATTTACTTACAACCAAGGGGATACAAAAGGTTGATCAACAGACAGTTCCGTACATGCATGTTTCATTAAAATGCAGATGGGCATTTGAAGGTTTATTAAAATACACGAGGGCACAGAGAAGTGTACATACAGACACAGAGGCACAGCACGAGGGTACAGGGAAGTGTACTTACAGACACAGAGGCACAGCAGGAGGGCACAGGGAAGTGTACTTACAGACACAGAGGCACAGCACGAGGGCACAGGGAAGTGTACTTACAGACACAGATGCACAGCAGGAGGGTACAGGGAAGTGTACTTACAGACACAGAGGCACAGTAGGAGGGCACAGGGAAGTGTACTTACAGACACAGAGGCACAGCAGGAGGGCACAGGGAAGTGTACTTACAGACACAGAGGCACAGCAGGAGGGCACAGGGAAGTGTACTTACAGACACAGAGGCACAGCAGGGTTTACTAACATTGTGTGTCCATCACAGTTAGGTTTGTTTAGACAGGGAGGCGAGGGGGAGTACATAAAGGTTTACTAAAAGACAGAAGGGTACTGAAAGACTTGCAGGCACACGAGAGGTTGCTTTTAACCAATGCATACACACATATTACTTAAAGACACGGGAAACAGGAAGATGTACTTGAAGACATGGTATAGAGGGAGATTTGCTTGAAGACATGGGGTAGAGGGAGATTTGCTTGAAGACATGGGGTAGAGGGAGATTTACTTGAAGATGGCGCCATAACTGGCTGCGAGTCTACATTTCTCTACCGTTTTGGATCATTATGGATGCCGCCAGACCACGGATTTGCCTCGAATTCACACTAGTCGACGACTTACACTTGTGTTCACGGAAACGTGGTGTTGTTTTCCGTCGGGACTTGTTATTTCGTTCTTTTTTTGTGATTTCTTCCATCCGTTTATCCTGGTCTGGACGCCGGCTGAATGGCGCTTCGCTTATACCTGTGTCGTATTTCACGGGTTAGTTCTGCCGGTTCACCTTCACGAATTTGGCGTGTGGGAATTTTAGATGCTACTATGATGAGATGAATACAGCTGGGGAGAGATGCCAGACTCACTCACACGCTGAGTGTTGTCCATACGACCTCTTGTGGTTATCGAAAAGGCACGATAAACTGCGTTAGATGCCTTCCCACCTTTTTACCCTGCGGGTTACATGTTTACGGAAAGGGTTCGGTGGTAACTCTGAGGCAAAATCTGCATCCTATGCTATCTCCAGTCGTCTCGATGAATGTCTTGCCACTGGCAAAAGGTAGCTTAGGCTCTGTGAGTGAGGTTGACAAAAGGCGCAGTTTCTTCCTCACTTTAATCCAAATCACCGCGCAAGTCACCCATTTCAGCAGACACAGCAAGAGATACGACTGTCCACACGGCTGAACAAAGAGAGTGGTCTTCATCACTTGTGATGGACAACTATTATGGGTTAGAGGGAGATTTACTTGAGGACATGGGGTAGAGGGAGATTTACTTGAAGACATGGGGTAGATAGAGATTTACTTGAGGACATGGGGTAGAGGGAGATTTACTTGAAGACATGGGGTAGATGGAGATTTACTTGAAGACATTGTGGTAGAGGGAGATTTACTTGAAGACATGGGGTAGAGGGAGATTTACTGAAAGACATTGTGGTAGAGGGAGATTTACTTGAAGACATTGTGGTAGAGGGAGATTTACTTGAAGACATTGGGATAGAGGGAGATTTACTTGAAGACAATAGGCTTCAATAAGATTTACTCGAATGTGCGGGGACTTATTAACATACAAACTGGCACATGAAGGTTTACTGGCAGGCAAGATGGTTCAGGAAGGTTTACTGGCAGACAAGATGGTTCAGGAAGGTTTACTGGCAGACAAGATGGTTCAGGAAGGTTTACTGGCAGACAAGATGGTTCAGGAAGGTTTCCTGGCAGACAAGATGGTTCAGGAAGGTTTCCTGGCAGACAAGATGGTTCAGGAAGGTTTACTGGCAGACAAGATGGTACAGGAAGGTTTACTGGCAGACAAGATGGTTCAGGAAGGTTTCCTGGCAGACAAGATGGTTCAGGAAGGTTTCCTGGCAGGCAAGATGGTTCAAGAAGGTTTACTGGCAGACAAGATGGTACAGGAAGGTTTACTGGCAGACAAGATGGTTCAGGAAGGTTTACTGGCAGACACGATGGTCCAGGAAGGTTTACTGGCAGACAAGATGGTCCAGGAAGGTTTACTGGCAGACAAGATGGTCCAGGAAGGTTTTCTGGCAGACAAGATTGTTAAGGAAGATTTACTAAAAAAACACACTAGAGAGTACAGGAAGGCAACGTGGTATGGGAAGGTTTACTTAAAGACAATAGAGTACATGAATGCTAAATAATAGCCAATTGGTACATCTATGTGTACTTGTTTGATTGAGGGAAGCTCTCAATGAAATCAGGGGAATAAAGAAAGTCTTCATAATTGTTGTCCATCGCAAGGGAAGATTGCAACGGCATGATACTGTTGCTGCGGAATGTCTTCTCTGATGACTGTAAAGACCAATCCTGGATCGGCAAACCCTGTCACACCTGCACATATGCGGGGAGCCGGCAGTTGAATCGTTGGGAGTTTTGTTTAATTTCGGGCAGCACGCTTTCGCTGAGTCTCCGCTATGATTATACTCTCTGCTATCTGAGCACCGGCGGTGATACTAACTCGCCAGGTAGTTCGGTGTTACGCATGCATCTCCCACGAGGTGACTTCAATATTGAAGTATTTCACAGACAATTTCAAGGCGTCTGTGTAGCGTTTCTTCTGCGTCGCCCCCCCCCCTTTTTTTTCCCCCACGGGGAACGACTGCTTGTAGTGAGGTCACGATGTAACAGCTGCTTTGGTATTTCTCATCTGGCATGCGAACAACATGTCTCGTCCATCGAGGCTGAGCCAATTTGACAAGTGTATGGATGCTTAACATGTTAGTATTGCCAAGAATTTCAGAATAAGGAGCTTTGTCATGGCCACCTGATCCAGACCAGCCTACGCAGACAGCTCAAATCAATATATTTTTACTAAAAGGTGACACTAACATTTATGTTTTACACGCAAAACTTGATCTCATGTACAGTTCCTGTCTTATCTTTTAATTTGTCCAATTTTTTCGCTTCTTCTTCTTCCTCTGCTACTTCTTCTTCTGCTGCTTCTTCTTCAAAAATACAGTACAAAACAAATCAATGAGTTGGGAGCGACCATTGCATCTCTTCGTACATGTAAAACCCAAAGGATGAAGTTAATTGAAGAGAAAATATATATTATATATTGTCGTACGACTTTATTGCCACGTTGCAGGGTATTCGAGGGGGCTTTCAAAGGCTGGGGATTACAGGCCGCTTTACCACTGCTTTCGCAAGTAGTGTGTTGTCTTTGTTTGTTTATTTCACCCCAAACAAAAAACAACATATGCCTTAGAGGGGATTCGATCCGCTTTCCTCCTTATCAGCAGGCAGGGATCGAAACTGTTCGGCCGCGTTCGTCACACTTTTCTAACTTAATAAATAAAGTAACAATTTCCTGGTTAGACCGCCCGGTTTGCCTGTTTCCGGTCTTTAATTCCTGCAGCCATTCCCTGCCACCTCCGACCTTCTCACGTGACCAGGGCCAGAAATATCTTTCATCTTGCGTTTAGCTTAATTACGCTATAGAAAACAGATGGCCAGGTGAATCCTTCTGCTGAAGTCATTCATTTTATTTCGATGTAGAGCATAAGGTCATACCTACAGCTGTCCATCTTGCGGGAAGTCTGTATCCGATAACTTGTGGTAACGATTTAAATACTAATGATGGTATTTGTCCTTTATTTCACCCCAACCAGTTCCATGGGTTTCCACAATACGTATTTGACAGCTCGTGTCTCTAGCGGAACATTCCATTTTAGGTTACGGAGAGGACAGGTCGATATAATTTAATTTGAAATAAATAAGTAAAAACTAAAATAAAGATAGATTTGTAGAAAAGGGGACCCAGTGGTCTAGAGATAATGTGTTCGCTTTGGGTACTGGAGGTCGCGGGTTCAAATCCCGGTGGAGACACCGGACTTTATTTCACGTGGATCATCCGGTAAATCTTTCCCCTGATCTGAGTAGTGATATCAGGCACCTGTGTGCAGTGGCGCGCACGTTAAAAATACCTTATCAGTTGGAAATCGAAAAGAGTAGGCCTAACGGCCGCTGCTCGGACAAAATTCAAAGTTAAAAATCTACTCAAAATATTCTAGGGATTCTCGCCCTACAGAGAAAATGTTGCAAAAAAAAAAGCCACTGTGTGGCCATAACATCAGGTCTTGATTATATGGTTAGCGTAGCAGCTTAGATGGCGCCTGACAGGCTGCGGATCTACCTTGCTCTAATTTACGCTTCCACCACCACCAGTCCCAAGAATGGGTGATCATATACTCCTGGCCACAATTTTCCGCCTCAGAACAGGTCATTGCAGACTAAATGCACATATGCATAAAATGAAAGCAGCACAGGCTGCACAATGCACATGTCGGAGAGGACCCCAGACTCCAGAACACATCCTGTAAACATGTCCACTGTACCAAGACTCCCGTGAGAAGACCTGGCCCGAGGAAAGAAACATACAAGACAAACCGTGGGGAACAATTGAGGACCTGCGACTGACGTGTCACTTCATGGAGGCAGCCCATCTGGTGGCATAAAACGAGCATACGAAACCGAACGCAAAGAAGAAGAAGATATATTCCAGGGGCTAACAGATGCTGGGATTGACCTAGCACGTCACCACTGGATATTATTCACCTGCCAAGAAACATGAAACAACGGAGGTCACTCCTCCTCACGACGTCTAACGACATAAGTGGACTGAAGATAGATAGATAGAGTGTACAAAAGATGGATATGTTCAGTTACAAAAAATGGATGCTTGTCAGCTCTCAGGATGAGCAGTATACAAACATAATCTTTTTCCTCTTCTTCTTCTTCTTCTTCTTCTTCTTCTTCTTCTTCTTCTTCTTCTTCTTCTTCTTCTGCGTTCGTTCTCAATCTCCCGCTACCAAACCATGAAAGGGTCTAAGTAGCAGAATGTAGTCCAGAGAACGGAATACATTGTGTCGTAGTTTACATCTTGACTGCGATATTTGCAACGTTCGTTCCAACACATCTGACTTCAGCAAGAATTTTCTGAGTACCAGATTAGCATTCCCTTTTCGATCTCTTCTCCTTAGCCACTCTGCCCTGGTGCAGCCTGTTATCCAGGATCATCGCGTGGAGGTGTAGAAGGGTCTTGGCAGCTCTGGTTCGCTGGTACTGACGCTAGCACTCAGCTATGGGTCGTTGACCACTGCAGCTCATGCGCTGATCAACATCTTGATCCCAAATTAATGTAATATTTTCATATGAATATTTAAAAACTAAAATTAATGTTTGATTATCTTCTACCATCCATTCCAGCTCTGTCCGTGGCATCTCAGCCCTGACCTCTCTTCCCCGTGTGTGTTTGGACTTCCCTGTATTTCTTTTACCCATTGTATTCCACAACAAAGCCTGCCTTGTAATGCTAATAGTAAGTTTTCCCTCTGCTTTTGCCGTTGAGCGTGGTAGGAACTAGCCTGCACAGGACCTAGACGCAATGTCCGTCGTTGTAAGCCAAGCTCGTGACTTTGCAATCACTCTAATAGAACGAGCGAATGATTAGCTCAGTGGTAGAGCCCTCGCTTTTCACAGCAAAGGAACGGGGTTAAACTATCACAGCCGTCACGCTCAAGTCGACCCAAATGCGAAGGAGGACTCAAGTAGTCTCGAGGCAAAGTGTCCGCTTCGGATGTCGCGAGTTCGAATCACGGGGGAGGCCGGGATTTTTTCACGTGAATCTCCTAAAAATTTTCCTGATCTCCGAGTAGTGAGATCGGACTGCCGCGTTCAGGGTGAAGATGGTTAAAAATCCCGTTGGAAATCGACAATGGTGGGCTTAACGGTCCCTGCCTGGATCAAATTCAAAACTCTAGCTAAAAATCTACCCAAAGGCGATTGTACCTTCTCCCAGGTGGTTTGTAAAGAGCAGCCGTAGATGGCGAATAACTGGCTGCGGGTCTAATTAGCTGTAGTGTTGAGTCTATCAAGCCAACCTACAAGAAACAGGTTGAATGCAGACTGCAGAGTCTTTAAAACCAGTATAAAGACGTTAAGCTAAGTTAAATGGGTACCTGGCAAATGACTAGGGAAGTGAAAGGTAGCGAGGAAAGGAACTTGCCACTATTCCTGATACAAGCTGAAGTCTCTAACAACTTCATTCTTCGACAGTAGACTTAACTACTATTGGACAAACCTTGACTTATCTTGACTTATCTCTCACCCCTACATATCACAACGGCTCTCAGTAAAGGCGACTTCAGTGTCAAGTCGTCCTTATCTCTCACCTCTATATATCACAACGGCTCTCAGTAAAGGCGACTTCAGTGTCAAGTCGTCCTTATCTTTCACCCCTATATATCACAACGGCTCTCAGTAAAGGCGACTTCAGTGTCAAGTCGTCCTTATCTCTCACCCCTATATATCACAACGGCTCTCAATAAAGGCTACTTCAGTGCCAAGTCGTCCTTATCTCTCACCCCTATATATCACAACGGCTCTCAATAAAGGCTACTTCAGTGTCAAGTCGTCCTTATCTCTCACCCCTATATATCACAACGGCTCTCAGTAAAGGCGACTTCAGTGTCAAGTCGTCCTTATTTCTTAGGTCTGTATGCCACAACGTACTGCCCGTTTTTAAGGCCCTAGACAAGTGTGTTATTAACATGGAACCAATATTATCGTTATTTACCTGTGCCTTCAGTTGTCGGATTAAAAGAGCCCAACACTGCACTGGGTACAACCAAACCAGGTCTGAGTGAATCCTGAAAACATCTGTCTGCTGTGCCGTTTCAGTAGCAATCGTTTTTACATCGCGAGGTTAAGCTGTCTTGAGACGATTCATAAGATTCAAATAACATCAAAGTCACCCTCCAGTGATTTCCACGACATGTAAAGCAGACAGACAGACTAGACAAGCTAGGAGCAAACATGGTTCAAATAAAGACGCTAGCCAACTTGCGGACAGAAAAATGAAAAACTTCAAAACAAATTTAAAGAGGAATAGCTGATCTGATGTTCAGAATGATCTGCTGGGTGTGTCATGTACAAAGGAATGACACATCCAAAGAAAAAATGACACACCCATACAAAAATGGCACATCCAAAAAATAATGACACATCCAAACAAAAATGACACATTCAAAGAAAAAATGACATATCCATACAAAAATGACACATCTAAACAAAATTGACACATCCATACAAAAATGACATCCATACAAAAATGACACATCCAAACAAAAATACAAAAATAACAGCATCAAGAAACTACAGAAAGCATAATCTTCCAACTTGGGACCGAATACATCAGGCTTAATTGACAAAGGTATCAAGATGCTGATCATCACATGAGCTGCAGCGGTCAGCGACCCATAGCTGACTGCTAACGTCAGGGCCAGCGAACCAGAGCTGCCAAGAGCCTTCTACACCTCCACGTGGTGATCCTGGATAACAGGCTGCAGCAAGGCAGACTGACTAACGAGGTGCTAGAAAATGTCTACTGGAGTCGAATGTGTCGGACCGAAATGTGCAAATATCGCAGTCAAGCTGTAAACTACAACACAGCGCATTCCATGCTCCAGACAACATCTTGTTACTTGCAAAGCCCTTTTCAAGGTCTTGGTAGCGGGAGTTTGAGAACGGACGAAGAAGAAGGAACTTAACAAATACTTTGGGATGATAAGGCTACGTCTGGTCAGGCAGAACACACTGATCAGAGAATATTAGCCAGGGTCAGGAGAAATATGCTGACCAAGACCCTCACCTAACCTCCTCGTTGGTCGTCCTGGAAATAGGCTGTTGTCGAGGTTCGACGTGATCTCCGTAGTAGTGAGCGACACGCAGATGAGGCCAAGCATAGCACAAACGCATGGATGATCCCGGTCCGCCTTAATCAACATGCTCGGGATCAAGATGCCGAGCAGCGTACGAGCTGCAGCGGTCAGCGACCCATAGCTGACTGCTAGCGTCAGGGCCAGCGACCCATAGCTGAGCAGCGTACGAGCTGCAGCGGTCAGCGACCCATAGCTGACTGCTAGCGTCAGGGCCAGCGACCCATAGTTGAGCAGCGTACGAGCTGCAGCGATCAGCGACCCATAGCTGACTGCTAGCGTCAGGGCCAGCGAACCATAGCTGAGCAGCGTACGAGCTGCAGAGGTCAGCGACCCATAGCTGACTGCTAGCGTCAGGGCCAGCGAACCAGAGCTGCCAAGACCCTTCTACACCTCCACGTGGTGATCCTAGATAACAGGCTGCAACAGGGCAGACTGGTTAAGGAGAAGGGATCGAAGAGGGAATGCTACTCCGTTACTAAAAAAATTATTACTGAAATCGGATGTGTTGGACCGAAATGTGCAAGCTGTAAACTACGACACAACGCATTCCGTTCTCTGGACTACATTCTGCTACGTAAGCCCTTTTAGGGTTTGGTAGCAAGAGGTTGAGAACGAACGAAGCCAAGCCAATCAGCACGCTCGGGATGTGAGGAAAGCATCTGCAACCCGTCACTTAACGCCCTTCTTAGGACTCACATAAAAGTAACCTACTCATTGTGGGCATTCGAAACAACAACAAACACTTTAACTAGTCAGACCTTGCACACGATCTGCTGCAATTGGACCCATCCAAATGAGACAGTGTAACATCCACTGCTCGTTTGTCAACGGCTCCCCACAGACAGAGACTTGCTGTACACTCTTCCCCATCCAATAATCACAAAACACCTTATTCAGCTCTAGTCATCAGCTATTGCGCAGCTGTAAATTCTTCAGCTTAGCATTGACTGCGAAAGATAAAGAGCTCGGCAGACCTAGTTAATCAACTAACAACATGGTTCGGTTGCCAGCCCCATGAACAGCCTTCCCTAAGGTAAGGGCAAATCAGTTACATCACGTACACTGCTGTGGATCTTCTTCTTCTTCTTCGTACGCTGTCAGACGTCAACTTGAATTTTTTCGAAGAAAGCAGCTGTCATCCTGAGGCTGTCGACACTGCCATAGAGATTGTCTAGTGTTGCCACTGGTGATGGCCACATGTGTTTTCTCTGGTCCTCGTATGTCGGGCAACTTTGCAGCAGATGTTGAGCGGTCATTTTACCTGTACCATAGGTGCATTCGTCAGTGCCACCTATCTTCAGTTTATTGAATAGATGGTACCTCAGTCTGTTGTGGCCTGTGCGGAGTCTGAAGACCACGACCTGCTCTCTTCTGTTCAACTGGTAATAGGCATCATTTTTTGTGTAGCCAGTATGTTCTGTTTCCCATTTGGCCATGTATCTAGCCCTAATAAACCTTTTGGACTCTTCGTAGGTCACACTAGAATCTGGTTGTGATAGTCTTGCACCTTCTTTTGCCAGTCTGTCTGCCTCCTCGTTGCTTTGAATGTTACAGTGGGATGGAACCCACTGTACCACTACTCTGTTTAGTGCGGACTGCTGGCATAGTTGACAGAGTACTGCTTTTAAATCATTAAGTTAAGTATTTTTCTGGCTTTTTAGTGCTGTAACCACGGACAGGGCATCTGTAAACAGTACTATCTGACTTTCATTGCTTTCGCCTGTCAGCATTGCTTTTACTGCAGCCTTCAGTGCCTCTGCCTCCGCTCTTAAATTGCTGCTGCTGTGGAGGAAGTGTTAGAGGCTTCATTGCCCTAAGCTTCAACTTGTGTAATGTCGGGTGGCCAGTTTCCCCCCTCGCTGCTCAGTCTTTCCCACCTGCAAGTCAGGGATACATTCGGAGTTGTGAAGACTGGAGCGTTTCCAAACCGAGGATTGACACTGTGCATTTTGCCACGAGGAGCAAACGGTCGAACCATTCTACCAATCCGACTGTTATCTTGTCTAAAAGAGTCAATATCTATAACTTTTTACGTCAGTACTCATTAATGAAGAATGTGGACTAGCTTATTGGTTACTCTCTTCTTATGTCCAGGGTGGACACATTTCTGGTTCGTTCATGGAAACATGTTTGACGTAACCTAACTAACATCTTCTAATCAGAGTTTTTCTTCTATGGGAAACCAGAAAGACTAAGTCAATTATGGCAATGCCAAAATTATCCGAATATCTGCCAGCTGGTATTTTTTAGGCCAAAATATAGAGGAAAATGGCCAACAAAAAAATACGAAATTAATCCGAACATCTGCCAGCTGGCATTTCTGAGGCTAAAACATAGAGGAAAACAGCCAAAAATAAATACGAAAATAAACTTGACAACAGATAGACTTATCTGAACCGCGGAATACAACATGTAAGCATCCACAACTGGTTTGTTTACCTCACGTAGCTCACCTTTCTGCTCCAACCGAGGGGATGAGGAACTGATTAACCATAGGTGGCTATTTTGTATTGTGATTTGCCTAGTTATCATTGCTGTGTTAGGTTTCAGTTTCATTTGTTTTAGTGTAGCGCGGTGCTCTTCAGCACGGGCGCAAGTGTGGACTAGTGGGCGATTTCAGCTATAAGGTGGGCGGTAGCAGAATAAATTACATTGTGTATTGAAAGTATATTATTATTATTATGGCGATGCCGATGCTACACATCATGGGGAAGCTATGGCAGGATACCAACAAACCATCAAAAGTGAACATTTTGAGAACCTGTGTTTTTTTCCGTGACAACATACGGCTATGAAACATGGTCTCATTCACTGTGCTGCGTCTTTGGCCCTTGACAGTACCTTGATAATCATTGTTATGGTTGCTCCGATCTGTTATGTCAGACGTCGATGTCACTGCAATCAAGGCAGACCCATAGGTTACAGGTCTCCATAAACAAATTAGGAAGAATAAGGACCAAACCTAATTCACCACCTCAAAAAAAAAAAAAAAAAAAAAAAAACAAACCCAACAAACTACCTGATTTCGCCTGAGGACTGGTCACTGCAGACGTCTAGAAAATCTATACTGATAAATACCCAAGTGGAAAAGGGGTTGGGGATTTCTACAGAAATGCCCACTCTATAGGGGAATGAGATACCAGACCAGAGGGTGCGGAGCTGAGACAAAAGCTGTGGGGCAGTCGCTCCGACCTGGCGAAGACTACTACATATTTAATCGTGGCTGCAGATATAGGTTGACCAAAGATCCTAAACGCAGAGGAAGAAGATGCCCTACCCAGTCCTTTTAAACAGATTATGATAAAGCCATGCAAGCTACTAATAGCTATTTCCGGTAACTCGCTAGACGTCGTGCACTATAACAGGACAGATAACTGACGGACGTTCTTTATTATATATAATTATCCGAGTGGTTTACTGAACGACTTTCTATGTGGCTGTGACGAGAATAGGCCCGGTGCCACGATGAGAGCATGTCTTACGAGGCAGATAAAAGCGCCGTCTAAATCCCATAGAGAAGACCCCAGCTCGCGTTTTGACACACCCGTCCATTCACACATGCCAGAAACCTGCCTACTACGTAGTAGCCGTTGGCTAGATTCAATTCGTAGAGCCGATATATTGGCTATAAAACTTTCTCATAATGCTACAGAGACGATACATTGGCTTGAACAATTTCCATATTTATATTAAAACGTTTTGCGATAACAACTTTACCAAAAGGTATAAAGGTGTCTATACTTCACAGCGGTAGTTGTAAAGCTCAGAATGATATCTGCCCAAAAGTCCAACACATTCAGGAAAGAAGAAGATCAAGAAAGTTCTAAAACCAAAACCACTCTTATGATAGGAATGCCTCTTTTCTTGGCGATGAGATTAAAGGCGAGGTAAATAAAAGTCCAGATTAGATACTAGGAGGTAATTTTTTAGTTAAAGAGTGGTCAATGCTTGGAATACATTGTCACAGGAAATAGTGGAGGCAGGGTCAATAAAAGCATTCAAGAATAGATTGTATGCATAAAGTTTTCAGATTAAGTGAAGTAAAAGAAACTGGTTGTATACAGACTCTGCAGAGTCTTCTAAACAAGTATGAAGAAGTTAAGACCAGGGTTCTCTTGGCTGTTTTTTTTTTTTGCGTTCGCCTTATTGATCTATTGCCCAAAGCGGTGTGCGTTGCACTGCGGTTTTTATTTTGCGCCTGTCGGCCCAGTGTATCTGACTTCGGCATGCATTTTATGTAAGGGTCTGCTTCCTCCTGCATTTTCTAAGGGTTTGCTTGTCCGGGGTAACGGCCGGTGCTGTGATGGGGATCGAACCCAGCACCTTCTGTTTGTGAGCTGTGTCACTAAACCACTGGCCCACGCCGGCCCCACAATGTAGGGGACTGGCTGTAGTACAATGCGGCTTTTCGGTAAGCTCTTCACTATGACGATTACAGTGTCGATTCCCACCTCGTTGGCCAGACTGCTGTAACAGGATGTTTGACGTGACCCTGATGTTGGTCTGCTCCGCTCTCACTAATTGCTATTATGTTCGATGTTTATAGAAAAGAGTAGTGTTATTGTGTTTCTGTTTTCGTTTACCTGATGATTGATTGATTTTCGTATCCAAGCACCATGTTTTATATCTTGCATCCAGTATTCAGCGACATGGATTGCCTTGTCATTTGCCTCCAGCATGTCGTGCCTATTGCATGTTTCCTGGAGGTTGGGGCAGGTCATCAGGTAGTCTGAGTTCTGTATTGCGCCGCAATCACATGTGTCATCATCTGTGTATCCCCATCGCTTCATATTCCTCTTGCACCGTGATACACCAGTTCGGAGTCTGTTCAGCGACTTCCACGTTGTGTATGGTAGATGATGTCCGGGGGCAGGTTCCTCCCGAAGTTCCATCTCTGGGACCTTCACTAATTCGTGCCACCTCTAGATTCGGCGACTTTCGGATGGAAGAGATATACGAATAAACACAGTTGAGATTCCTGGTGTGATATCAAACACAGTCTTATAGTAAAGAGCGCGACAGCAATCAGAACAGCGGAAGTTAAGGAGAGACAGCACATAACAGTGGCTCTTAAACGTTTCCGGGAGCATCGCCTTCTTGACTCTACAAACTCATGCCCAGTGATCCTTCTACCATACACTATAAAAATCATTATTGAGAATAGAGATTTCAACGACCAATGGAGGAAGATATTAACACAAAAATAACATTTAATTGAATATTTATTCTAAATCCAATGACATTTTGATAGTTTATTTAATAAACAAATACATGATGAGCTTCAACTATGGGTGTAATTTGTTCAGAATCTGATAGTTCAGAATCTGATAGTTATTGAGTAAGCATATCAGATAGCACATTTAGTAAGAATATTAGATAACATTTAGTAAGAATATTAGATAACACATTTAGTAAGAATATTAGATAACACATTTAGTAAGAATATTAGATAACACATTTAGTAAGAATATTAGATAACATTTAGTAAGAATATTAGATAACATTTAGTAAGAATATTAGATAACATTTAGTAAGAATATTAGATAACATTTAGTAAGAATATTAGATAACATTTAGTAAGAATATTAGATAACATTTAGTAAGAATATTAGATAACATTTAGTAAGAATATTAGATAACACATTTAGTAAGAATATTAGATAACATTTAGTAAGAATATTAGATAACATTTAGTAAGAATATTAGATAACATTTAGTAAGAATATTAGATAACATTTAGTAAGAATATTAGATAACACATTTAGTAAGAATATTAGATAACATTTAGTAAGAATATTAGATAACACATTTAGTAAGAATATTAGATAACATTTAGTAAGAATATTAGATAGCACATTTAGTAAGAATATTAGATAACACATTTAGTAAGAATATTAGATAACATTTAGTAAGAATATTAGATAACATTTAGTAAGAATATTAGATAACACATTTAGTAAGAATATTAGATAACACATTTAGTAAGAATATTAGATAACACATTTAGTAAGAATATTAGATAACATTTAGTAAGAATATTAGATAACATTTAGTAAGAATATTAGATAACATTTAGTAAGAACATCAGATAACATTTAGTAAGAATATTAGATAACATTTAGTAAGAATATCAGATAACACATTTAGTAAGAATATTAGATAACACATTTAGTAAGAATATCAGATAACACATTTAGTAAGAATATTAGATAACACATTTAGTAAGAATATCAGATAACATTTAGTAAGAATATTAGATAACACATTTAGTAAGAATATTAGATAACACATTTAGTAAGAATATTAGATAACACATTTAGTAAGAATATTAGATAACACATTTAGTAAGAATATTAGATAACACATTTAGTAAGAATATTAGATAACATTTAGTAAGAATATTAGATAACACATTTAGTAAGAATATTAGATAACACATTTAGTAAGAATATCAGATAACATTTAGTAAGAATATTAGATAACACATTTAGTAAGAATATTAGATAACACATTTAGTAAGAATATTAGATAACATTTAGTAAGAACATCAGATAACATTTAGTAAGAATATTAGATAACACATTTAGTAAGAATATCAGATAACATTTAGTAAGAATATTAGATAACACATTTAGTAAGAATATTAGATAACACATTTAGTAAGAACATCAGATAACATTTAGTAAGAATATTAGATAACATTTAGTAAGAATATTAGATAACACATTTAGTAAGAATATTAGATAACATTTAGTAAGAATATTAGATAACATTTAGTAAGAATATTAGATAACACATTTAGTAAGAATATTAGATAACACATTTAGTAAGAATATTAGATAACATTTAGTAAGAATATTAGATAACACATTTAGTAAGAATATTAGATAACACATTTAGTAAGAATATTAGATAACACATTTAGTAAGAATATTAGATAGCATTTAGTAAGAATATCAGATAACATTTAGTAAGAATATTAGATAACACATTTAGTAAGAATATCAGATAACATTTAGTAAGAATATCAGATAGCACATTTAGTAAGAATATTAGATAACATTTAGTAAGAATATCAGATAGCACATTTAGTAAGAATATTAGATAACACATTTAGTAAGAATATCAGATAACATTTAGTAAGAATATCAGATAGCACATTTAGTAAGAATATCAGATAACATTTAGTAAGAATATTAGATAACACATTTACTAAGAATATCAGATAACATTTAGTAAGAATATCAGATAGCACATTTGGTAAGAATATTAGATAACACATTTAGTAAGAATATCAGATAACATTTAGTAAGAATATCAGATAACATTTAGTAAGAATATCAGATAACATTTAGTAAGAACATCAGATAACACATTTAGTAAGAATATTAGATAACACATTTAGTAAGAATATCAGATAACATTTAGTAAGAATATCAGATAACATTTAGTAAGAATATTAGATAACACATTTAGTAAGAATATTAGATAACACATTTAGTAAGAATATTAGATAACACATTTAGTAAGAATATTAGATAGCATTTAGTAAGAATATCAGATAACATTTAGTAAGAATATTAGATAACACATTTAGTAAGAATATCAGATAAGATTTAGTAAGAATATCAGATAACACATTTAGTAAGAATATTAGATAACACATTTAGTAAGAATATTAGATAACACATTTAGTAAGAATATTAGATAACACATTTAGTAAGAATATCAGATAACATTTAGTAAGAATATCAGATAACATTTAGTAAGAATATTAGATAACACATTTAGTAAGAATATTAGATAACACATTTAGTAAGAATATCAGATAACACATTTAGTAAGAATATTAGATAACACATTTAGTAAGAATATTAGATAACATTTAGTAAGAATATTAGATAACACATTTAGTAAGAATATTAGATAACACATTTAGTAAGAATATCAGATAACATTTAGTAAGAATATTAGATAACACATTTAGTAAGAATATTAGATAACACATTTAGTAAGAATATTAGATAGCATTTAGTAAGAATATCAGATAACATTTAGTAAGAATATTAGATAACACATTTAGTAAGAATATTAGATAACACATTTAGTAAGAATATTAGATAACACATTTAGTAAGAATATTAGATAACATTTAGTAAGAATATCAGATAACATTTAGTAAGAATATTAGATAACACATTTAGTAAGAATATCAGATAACATTTAGTAAGAATATCAGATAACACATTTAGTAAGAATATTAGATAACATTTAGTAAGAATATCAGATAACATTTAGTAAGAATATTAGATAACACATTTAGTAAGAATATTAGATAACATTTAGTAAGAATATCAGATAACATTTAGTAAGAATATTAGATAACACATTTAGTAAGAATATCAGATAACATTTAGTAAGAATATCAGATAACACATTTAGTAAGAATATTAGATAACATTTAGTAAGAATATCAGATAACATTTAGTAAGAATATTAGATAACACATTTAGTAAGAATATTAGATAACACATTTAGTAAGAATATCAGATAACACATTTAGTAAGAATATCAGATAACACATTTAGTAAGAATATCAGATAACATTTAGTAAGAATATCAGATAACACATTTAGTAAGAATATCAGATAACATTTAGTAAGAATATCAGATAACATTTAGTAAGAATATTAGATAGCACATTTAGTAAGAATATTAGATAACATTTAGTAAGAATATTAGATAACATTTAGTAAGAATATTAGATAACACATTTAGTAAGAATATTAGATAACACATTTAGTAAGAATATTAGATAACATTTAGTAAGAATATCAGATAACATTTAGTAAGAATATTAGATAACACATTTAGTAAGAATATTAGATAACATTTAGTAAGAATATTAGATAACACATTTAGTAAGAATATTAGATAACATTTAGTAAGAATATTAGATAATATTTAGTAAGAATATTAGATAACATTTAGTAAGAATATTAGATAACACATTTAGTAAGAATATTAGATAACACATTTAGTAAGAATATTAGATAACACATTTAGTAAGAATATTAGATAACACATTTAGTAAGAATATCAGATAACACATTTAGTATCTAGGTAGAGTAGCTCACCGTTCTGTCAATTCTTAATGTAATGAATGGACTTGAGCAGGTTATATCAGTTCCCCAACGTTTGAAGTCACTTAACACTAGTCTTAAATTACCACGTATAGTAATCCGGTTTCGATTTCTTAGAAAGAAGTAGACTGACCACACTAAAACCACGTCCCACCAAATATGATGATGAAAATGTAACCAGAAGCTTCTTAGCACCTCTCGATAATGCAGGATATCGATCAGAAACATACTTCTATAATCAAAACTTCTCGTACGATTTGTTCCTAAACTTTCGCTTCAGCTAAGTGTCTTTTTTTTTTTTTTTTTTATCTTAGTTTGTATTTCCTCCACTACTCTAACTTCCTCACCATCTGAAAATGAATTTATCACCCAGTCTGGAATTTCCACCATAAGAAGATTCTCGAATCGTTCAAGCCATATCTTGATGCAGTAATTTCAAATGGTCACACACACACACAAAAACTTGCAAATCATGATCATGTTCTCGCTCAGACGAGCTGGGAACTAGTTTAGCTCGCGACGGCCTGCCTATATTACGCTTGTGTAGAGTTAACTTTAGTACTACAGATTTGGTCTTAATCAGGTTGGCATCATATCCTTGCAACTGCAAATTCATTTCATTGCACTTTGCAAATAGTTCAAGCAATGTCATGCCTGATTTCTTTGACTAAAGTTAGTTACTTAGTTGCCCATCGCAAGCGAAGATGGCGACATCGTCAGATATGTGTATTCAGATGTGCCAGCATATGACTATACAGTCCTATCTGATCGTGACATTCTCTACCGCACGTAGAACATACATGAACAGCGTTAGTAATTTGGCCAACTTGCATTCTGTCCTTTCGTGCTGCTCGCTTTTTACTGCGCCTCCGTAATGGTTCTCTGCTCAGCGGTGGAAGCACTATCTGTGCTGACAGTGCGCCAGGCTGAGCGGTTCGGAGCCAGCCAACCGCTTGGGCCGACTACATTTACATTACTAAGCAAAGCATTCGTGCCTTCTAAAAACTTCACAAGTGTTAAAGAAAATTTTTGTTTGGGTTAAAAATGCTAATTCTCCCTTTGATAGCCAAGAAACTTCAACATGAACACCAAACGTTAACAGTCTTCATCATTCTTAACACAGAAATCTGGCAATAGTTGATCATTGAGAGCAAGGGATTTCATTTGATTCGCTACATTAATGGCAGTGTGTAACTAATTGTGTAGGAGGTTTTTGCCACCAGGTATTGACAATGAAGGACAAGTTAACGACACATATATTTGGCACATATTTTTGCTGAAATAAGCATCACACCCACAGGAGCGACCAGTTATTGTAGGTGCCAGATCAGTTGCACAGTGACGTATGTTAATGAAGGACATTTCTTTTAATGTTGAGAACTCCTCGATCAGACGAAATATCGACTGCCCTTTAGTATCGGTTTTTGATTTTTTGGTGCCTTGCAAATAACAACTATTTTTTGTTTCATTAAAGGTTTACTTTTCTGAATTCCATTGATGAAGACACGCCCCTTTTATCTCTAGACCGAAGTCCTTTTGGCGATACCAGGACGTATTTGTCAGTGTATGGAAGCGCGCGTGTACATCTTTTTGTAATGTGTACCATTATGGCACTTTTGCAGTACAGTAGTTTTGAGCCAAAATCTCATCTTTTGAAAGTCGCACTTAAGCGAGAGGCAAATATTCATTGCTTGGTAAAGTTGACTCATCCAGCTGTTGTCTTTAGTGGGCTGCACGGTGTGTCTTTCCACATTCGCTGACAATGTGTATTTGAGTCTGGGTTTGTATTGTTGCTAAGAGGAACCGTCTTAATTATATCTTGTGTGACTTAGCAAAACAGTACCCAGAGCCTCACTAACTGCTATGAGGATGCCTTCTTCTCCAATTGTTTGTCACTTTCCAGACTTACCAATCAACAATGAAATATATGATACACGCAAACCCTTAGTTTGTTGTTATGAATCATTCCGAATCATGTTTAACAGTGTGCAGGAAAACCCTTAGTTTGTTGTTATGAATCATTCCGAATCATGTTTAACAGTGTGCACGCAAACCCTAAGTTTGTTGTTATGAACACAAACCATTAGTTTGTTGTTATGGATCATTTCGAATCATGTTTAACAGTGTGCAGGCAAACCCTTAGTTTGTTGTTATGAACGCAAACCCTTAGTTTGTTGTTATGGATCATTCCGAATCATGTTTAACAGTGTGCAGGCAAACCCTTAGTTTGTTGTTATCAATCATTCCGAATCATGTTTAACAGTGTGCAGGCAAACCCTTAGTGTGTGGTTATGAACGCAAACCCTTAGTTTGTTGTTATGAATTATTCCGAATCATGTTTAACAGTGAGCACGCAAACCCTTAGTTTGTGGTTATGAACGTAAACCCTTAGTTTGTTGTTATGCACGCAAACCCTTAGTTTGTTGTTATGAATCAATCCGAATCATGTTTAACTGTGAGCACGCAAACCCTTAGTTTATTGTTATGAATCAATCCGAATCATGTTTAACAGTGAGCACACAAACCCTTAGTTTGTTATTATGAATCAATCCGAATCATGTTTAACAGTGAGCACGCAAACCCTTAGTTTGTTGTTATGAATCAATCCGAATCATGTTTAACAGTCAGCACGCAAACCCTTAGTTTGTTGTTATGAATCAATCCGAATCATGTTTAACAGTGAGCAAGCAAACCCTTAGTTTGTTGTTATGCACGCAAACCCTTAGTTTGTTGATATGAATCAATCCGAATCATGTTTAACAGTGAGCACGCAATTCCCTTAGTTTGTTGTTATGCACGCAAACCCTTAGTTTGTTGTTATGAATCAATCCGAATCATGTTTAACAGCGAGCACGCAAACCCTTAGTTTGTTGTTATGCACGCAAACCCTTAGTTTGTTGTTATGCATCAATCCGAATCATGTTTAACAGTGAGCACGCAAACCCTTAGTTTGTAGTTATGAATCATTCCGAATCATGTTTAACAATGTTGACCGCTTTTGAAATTTACCAGGAAGTGATTGAAAAAAAAGTGAAATGTGCGTCTTCCCTCTCAGAATGTAGCAATAAGTAAGGATCTCGATCTCCCTTCTGTGTGGCATATTGGGAATATGGTGTTAAGCCCATTTTGTTGTTGTTGTTGTTATTGCCGATGACAAACTAGGACTGATGTGATCAGAATATGCCTTCTTTAACTGTTCATTCAGTCTGAAAGGGTTTAAAATTAAATACATTTTCACATAACAGGCAAGTTGGCAGCTGCTGGTTTGTTGGTGGGGGTATAAATGCATACTTGAAATATTCCAAACTATATTTTCTACATTTCATTGTTTAAATGTTTCTGCTTGTGCCTAATATATTCTAGGACATATAATTTAATCGCTAAATGTTGTTGAAGGAGAGTAATGTCAAAACAGTGTCCCTGTTAATTAAAATCACCAACATATAAATGAATACAGATCTCAACATACTTGCACTTGGTTTTGATTTAATATTCTTGTAAGGCATTTAATCGCATAGCATATTAAAGTGAAGGCTGCGTGGCCTAGGGGTGAAGCGTACGTTTCACAATCCCAGCGCACCAGGCTCGAATCACGTTCGTGTCCAGTTTGGCAGACATAGGTTGTTGTTCGCCCCTACACGTACAGAGAGTAATGGCAACCTACCGTACTGCACACTTGCCAAGAAACTTATAACAGCCAAATAGGTTCGCGGTTGTAAGAATCGACGTTCTACAAACTACATGCTACTTTCTTTCTTTTGTTTTTTAACATGTTAAAGTGATATCAACGTTATAACATGAGTTTATTTATTAAGTATAATCCGGATTTGTATGAAACTTCATATTTTTTGTCATGCCAGTTAGAAATGTCAGTGAATTAGGTTGTTTTGAAGTGTATTCCGTTTTTATAACTACTAAATTCGACATGTTTCCCAATATATTGCATTAATTTACATATATTTTGTGTGTTTTGTTAGTTGTGGTTCTATCATTTGTATGCCATTCTTGCTGGAAATACTTTTAAATGGCGTATCACCAAGTTCCGGGTTAGATTCGCACTTGTGTCCAGTTTGGCAGACACTGGTTTTTTTTTTTCTCGGACTAATGCTCCTCCACGTACGGAAAGTAATTGGCAACCTACCGTACTGCACACTTGCCAAGAAACTTATAACTGCCAAATAGGTTGGCGGTTGTAAGAAGCTACGTTTTGTACAAGGACATGCGACTTACTTATCACTAAGTTTCACTAATTGTCACTAATGGACATTTTGGGGTGCCTTTGTATGATGCGGTTCGACAGTCATCTGACATGCGCTCATCTGACATGCGCTCTTCTGACATGCGCTCATCTGACATGCGCTCATCTGACATGCACACATCTGACATGCGCTCATCTGACATGCGCTCATCTGATATGCGCTCATCTGACATGCACTCATCTGACACGCGCTCTTCTGACATGCGCTCATCTGACATGCGCTCATCTGACGTGCACACATATGACATGCGCTCATCTGACGTGCGCTCATCTGATATGCGCTCATCTGACATGCACTCATCTGACATGCGCTCATCTGACATGCGCTCATCTGACATGCGCTCATCTGATATGCGAACAACATGTCACGTCCATTATAGCCGAACTATTTGCAGAACGGTATGGATGCTCAACACGTTAGTACTGTTAAGAATTTCCGAGTTAAGCACTTTGTCCCGTCACATGATCCTGAATAGTCTACCCAGACAGCTCAAGTGAAAATGATTGAGCCGTCTGCTATACAATGTCCACGTCCTATAGGCATACAGCAGAGTGGTTACGATAGACTTCTATTTTTGTTAGTTCAGTATTGTTGTTATTTGTTGCCCCCGATGAAGGCCTATTGGTCGTAACATAGGTTTTGTTTGTTTTCACGTCTCGGTGCGATATCTGACCATACCCATTTTTAAATTTTGAATTAAACTTATCTTTAATCAACTTTTACATTTCTTTCATTTGTTTTTTTTTCCCCACTTCTATCTTGGTGGCGACACTGATTCCTTGTCGGTTCCGGACGTTTGCTAGGAGCCTCTTAAACTTAGAGCTCGCCTTAGCAAACCTCTAATTGGCCTCACAGTGGATATTCAGCTCTCTAGGAAGGTCAAAGTAGCGACTGCCGGAGACAAAATGATGTAAATGTAACTGGTTGTATACAGACTCTGCAGGGTCTTCTAAACCAGTATAAAGACGTTAAGTTAAAATGCAGAATACTGGCCTGACTAGCTGAGCTGGCGGTTGCCTTGGAAAATACCCTGCCGTTTCCTTGTCTATTAGCGCACCCCAACTATGCAATACCATATTACCCATGAGGGCGGCACCACCCACTTTGGGAACCAGTAGTCTGGATGGATGGCTTTCTTAATAAATCTCTGAGGAAGGTTCTGGGCCTGCAGCAGTTCGACAAGGCGACCAACGAAAGATTATTTAAGAGGACAGGACAAAGGAATGGGCAACAGGAGATCTTGAAAGGAATGTCCAGCGTGATAGGTAACACTATGTGACAGGCCCAAGCCAGTGTCATCCAGCAATCTCTGTCATGGAAACACAGGGATGATGAGGAGGCAAAGGAATGCAGAAGAAAAAGTGGAGAAGAGACCGGTGCAAGAAAAATGGGAAAAGGAGGGGGGGGGGGGAGCTAGAAAGAACTGGAGAAATTAACAAATGCTCGGACTGTCTGGAGAGAGATGCCACCCCAAGGTGATAGTTCCAAGATGTTTAGATGGATCAAACAAGGCAACAGAAGGAGACCAAGAGAAGCAGTTGGTCAAGTGGTTTGGGAGCTTGAGTTACAAACCCAACGTTCCATGTTCAAATCTCGTCGCTGTCTTTTTGACAGGTCATTTGTGTCGTGGGATTTCCCATTGCGTTGCCACTTTTCCCAGCTCACCCATATCTAAATGGGTACCTGACGAAGTAGTCACGATAGCTAAGTAGTTTGTGTTCTGTTGTGGCGCTATCAGCAATGAATGGGACTGAACAGATGTGGGGTTGCACGTGTGCAGTTAAGTCGGTTCAATCAGCCATTGTTATATTTTTCAGGAGAAAACCCTGCAATATAGCCAAACATGCGCTGGATTAGAGCCCACAAGGTAAGAAAATTGTCGAGGAGTGGGAAAAGAAACATCTGGCACGGAACAATTTAAGAGGCGATCAAGCTAACTGGAGTCTCATTAGCCGAACTTTAGAAGTAGGCTCACAATAGGAGTCGCTACAGTATGGTACTCTCAGCCCGAAGAAAATATGTATGTCAGAATGTAGCGATGGAAAGTACAATGGAACGTTGAAAGGATTCAATATAGATTGACAATGAGATCAAGACGCTGAGCAGTGTATGAGCTGCAGCAGTCAACGACCAATAACTGACTGCTAGCATCAGGGCCAGTGAACCAGAGCTGACCAAGATCCTTCTACACCTCCACGTGGTGATCCTGGATTTCAGGCTGTAACAGAGCAGACTGGCTAAGGAGAAGGGGTCGAAGAGGGAAGGCTACCCCAGTACTCAAAAATACCTGCTGAAGTCGGATGTGTCGGACCGAAAGATGCAAATATAGCAGTCAAACTGTAAACTACGACACAACGCATTACGTTCACAGGACTACATCCTGCTACTTGCAAGACCCTTTTCAGGGTTCGGTAGCTGGAGATTGAGAACGTTCAGGGCTTGGTAGCGGAAAATTGAGAACGTTCAGGGTTTGGTAGCGGGAGATTGAGGACGTTCAGGGCTTGATAGCAGGAGATTGAGGACGTTCAGGGCTTGGTAGCGGGAGATTGAGAACGTTCAGGGCTTGGTAGCGGGAGATTGAGAACGTTCAGGGCTTGGTAGCGGGAGATTGAGAACGTTCAGGGTTTGGTGGCGGAAGATTGAGAACGAACACAGAAGAAGATTGACACTCACACCTGTGGTGTGTGTCTGTCGTTCGACTTATTCCCATTGCTGGGGTAGCCGAGGGGTTTCAAGGGCTGAGGTCTACATGCCACTACGTCACTGCTATCGCCACGTCGTATGCTGATTATGTAAGTTCATGTCACCCCCAACAGAAAAACAACATATGCCTTACCGAGGATTCGATCCGCTGCGTTCCTCGTCAGCAGGCAGGCGTCGACACCATTCGGCCACGCGCTCCCCCACAACTGTGCAACAGTTGTGAAAGATGGATTTGATGGACGAAGGAAATGGGATATATAATGCGTACGTGCCTTGCGGCATCAATATATTACGTGTGTACGTACTTTACCACTTCCGGTTCTTGCATGTCGTGTGCGCGCAGTGACTCACGTGCATCCTCGACATTTACCACATCCAGACAATAGAACTGATGCGTGTTGTTTATCTCTTATTTGATCGTTCTCTGCGAAAAGTCCTTCCTTCTTTGCGCTGCGTTTTAAGTATTGTATCTTAGTATTGCTTTGATTATCCTATTGAACATGTGTTTGTGGTTGGGGGGGGGGGGGGGGAAGGGGATCATACAAATAAAGCGAGGATATGACGGAATTATATATGAATAAAAACATAAGCATATTTTTCAGATCCGCGCTGGAACAGAAAAAATATATATTACGACCAAAGAAACCTTGATTAGGGGCAACGGACATAAGAGCTAACACATTATGGAAGCATAGATGAACATATAGATAACGATGTCAATATATGAAAAACAAATGATACAGGAAAGATACTTTGCTCATAATTCATATAAACTGTCTGTCATTTTGAGAGGATTCTCTGACTAAGTATAGTTTGTATATCTTTCTCGTGTGTTCATATCCATTGTTCTAACGTGGCATCTGAACTATACCTATCCATATTTTTATACATTCAATCAGTACTCTTCAACCGTTTTTTTACCTGTCGTCTCATACTTTCGTGAGAGTACATCTTCCCTACCGCCCACTACAATCTAAATGGAAGTAATTCTCGTGATCGTCTACTCGAACTCGATGTTTTCGATGTTTTGAATCATCTTGTAGCATGTCATTTGCAGAACGTCGATCCCATGACAGCCCGTCTGAATGAAACTCTAATCTGTTGCCACATCTCCAGCCTGCTCCAGAGCCATGCCCAGGCATTCCTTGACATCTTGGTGCCATCGTCTTCTTGGTCTGTCTCTGCCTCTCTTGTCCGGCACCATACCCTTCATTACCGTTCTTTCAAGACCGTGTCTTTTGATGTGGCCAAAATATTTCAATTTTTTGTTCAAGATGAAATTTATGAACCAGTTCTCATGTACGTATTGATCCTGTTATTTGTGTACATTTTGTGTGTACATGTTAATCGTTTTATTTGTATACGTATGTTTTGTGTACATGTTGATCGTGTTATTTGTATACGTATGTTTTTTGTACATGTTGATCGTTTTATTTGTATACGTATGTTTTGTGTACGTGTTGATCGTGTTATTTGTGTACGTGTCATATGTGTACGTGTATGTTGTCTATGTATTAGAATGTCAAACAATGAAGATTATGACAATGATCTGGTAGTTGACTAGTCAGGTCAGGTCATCCCGTAACCAGTGAGGTCATTGGGGCACACATCAAGACATCCTCACAACCCCACGCCACCCTTCTCTGTCAGCCGTCGCTGCCTGTGCCTCATCTGGTCGGAGATTGGTCCATTCTTTTATGTTGTCCTCCCACCTCTTTTTGTAATGGCCTCTTCGTCGTCTGCTTTACACCTTTCCGTGCAGGATCGTATTTGCAAGACCATTTGATCTCGATATGTGACCGTCCCAAGCGAGTTTCCTTCTTTTAACAGTTGCCAAGAGATCTTCTAAAGGCCCAATTGCTGTTGTAATTCTATCTCGTATTTCCTCATTTGTAGCTCGATCTTTGTACGTGACGTTTAAAAGTCTTCGGAAACATCTCTTCTCCAAGGCCTGTATCCTTCGCTGCAGATCAGCTGTAACTGTCCATGTCTCACAAGCATAGAGGCATATTGACAGGACCAGTGCACGCATTAATCTGATTTTCGTGCGCAGTGCTAACCGTTTGTCTTGCCAGATTTTGTTAAGCCGTGCAAGCGCCACTATTGTCTGTGCTATTCTGGCCAACACCTCACATTTTGATCCTTCATCACTGACAATCAACCCCAGATATTTAAAACGGTCAACCAGTTCGAGTTGTCTAGTCGAAATTGCCTCATGTTGCTCTGGGGAGATATCGCTCACATATGTCCTCTGTCCAGGAAGATGTCCTCTGTCCAGGGAGATGTCGCTAGTAGATGTCCTCTATCCATGGAGATGTCGCTAGTAGATGTGCTCTGTCCAGGGAGATGTCGCTAGTAGATGTGCTCTGTCCATGGAGATGTCACTAGTAGATGTCCTCTGTCCATGGAGATGTCGCTAGTAGATGTCCTCTGTCCAGGGAGATGTCGCTAGTAGATGTGCTCTGTCCATGAAGATGTCGCTAGTAGATGTCCTCTGTCCATGGAGATGTCGCTAGTAGATATGCTCTGTCCATGGAGATGTCGCTAGTAGATGTGCTCTGTCCATGGAGATGTCGCTAGTAGATGTGCTCTGTCCAGGAAGATGTCGCTAGTAGATGTGCTCTGTCCAGAAAGATGTCGCTAGTAGATGTGCTCTGTCCAGGGATATGTGCTCTGTCCAGGGAGATGTCGATAGTAGATGTGCTCTGTCCAGGGAGATGTACTCTGTCCAGGTAGATGTCGCTAGTAGATGTGCTCTGTCCAGGGAGATATGTTCTGTCCAGGGAGATGTGCTCTGTTCATGGAGATGTCGCTAGTAGATGTGCTCTGTCCAGGGAGATGTGCTCTGTCCAGGAAGATGTCGCTAGTAGATGTGCTCTGTCCATGGAGATATCGCTAGTAGATGTGATCTGTCCAGGGAGATGTGCTCTGTCCAGGGAGATGTCGCTAGTAGATGTGCTCTGTCCATGGAGATATCGCTAGTAGATGTGATCTGTCCAGGGAGATGTGCTCTGTTCATGGAGATGTCGCTAGTAGATGTGCTCTGTCCAGGGAGAATTGCTATGTCCAGGGAGATGTGCTCTGTCCAGGGAGATGTCGCTAGTAGATGTGCTCTGTCCAGGGATATATGCTCTGTCCAGGGAGATGTGCTCTGTCTAGGGAGATGTGCTCTGTTCAGGGAGATGTCGATAGTAGATGTGCTCTGTCCAGGGAGATGTGCTCTGTCCAGGGAGATGTCGCTAGTAGATGTGCTCTGTCCAGGGAGATGTGCTCTGTCTAGGGAGATGTGCTCAGTCCAGGGAGATGTCGCTAGTAGATGCGCTTTGTCTAGGGAGATATGCTCTGTCTAGGGAGATGTGCTCTGTCCAGGGAGATGTCGCTAGTAGATGTGCTCTGTCCAGGGAGATGTCGCTAGTAAACGTGCTCTGTCCAGGGCGATGTGCTCTGTCCATGGAGATGTCGCTAGTAGATGTGCTCTGTCCAGGAAGATGTCGCTAGTAGATGTGCTCTGTCCAGGGAGATGTTGCTAGTAGATGTGCTCTGTCCAGGGAGATATGCTCTGTCGAGGGAGATGTGCTCTGTCTAGGGAGATGTGCTCTGTCCAGGGAGATGTCGCTAGTAGATGTGCTCTGTCCAGGGAGATGTGCTCTGTCCAGGTAGATGTCGCTAGTAGATGTGCTCTGTCCAGGGAGATATGCTCTGTCCAGGGAGATGTGCTCTGTTCATGGAGATGTCGCTAGTAGATGTGCTCTGTCCAGGGAGATGTGCTATGTCCAGGGAGATATGCTCTGTCCAGGGAGATGTGCTCTGTCTAGGGAGATGTGCTCTGTCCAGGGAGATGTCGATAGTAGTTGTGCTCTGTCCAGGGAAATGTGCTCTGTCCAGGGAGATGTCGCTAGTAGATGTGCTCTGTCCAGGGAGATGTGCTCTGTCCAGGGAGATGTCGCTAGTAAACGTGCTCTGTCCAGGGAGATGTGCTCTGTCCAGGGAGATGTCGCTAGTAGATGTGCTCTGTCCAGGGAGATGTTGCTAGTAGATGTGCTCTGTCCAGGGAGATGTGCTCTGTCCAGGGAGATGTGCTCTGTCCAGGGAGATGTGCTCTGTCCAGGGAGATGTCGCTAGTAGATGTGCTTTGTCCGGGGAGATGTGCTCTGTCCAGGGAGATGTGCTCAGTTCAGGGAGATGTTGCTAGTAGATGTGCTCTGTCCAGGGAGATGTCGCTAGTAGATGTACTCTGTCCAGGGAGATGTGCACTGTCCAGGGAGATGTCGATAGTAGATGGGCTCTGTCCAGGGAGATGTGCTCTGTCCAGGGAGATGTCGCTAGTAGAGGTGCTCTGTCCAGGGAGATATGCTCTGTCCAGGGAGATGTGCTCTGTCCAGAGAGATGTGCACTGTCCAGGGAGATGTCGATAGTAGATGTGCTCTGTCCAGGGAGATGTGCTCTGTCCAGGGAGATGTCGCTAGTAGATGTGCTTTGTCCGGGGAGATGTGCTCTGTCCAGGGAGATGTGCTCTGTCCAGGGAGATGTCGTTAGTAGATGTGCTCTGTCCAGGGAGATGTTGCTAGTAGATGTGCTCTGTCCAGGGAGATGTGATCTGTCCAGGGAGATGTCGCTAGTCGATGTCCTCTGTCCAGGGAGATGGGATCAGTTCAGGGAGATGTCGCTAGTAGATGTGCTCTGTCCAGGGAAATGTCGCTAGTAGATGTGCTCTGTCCAGGGAGATGTCGCTAGTAGATGTACTCTGTCCAGGGAGATGTGCTCTGTCGAGGGAGATGCGCTCTGTCCAGGGAGATGTACTCTGTCCACGGAGATGTCGCTAGTAGATGTGCTCTGTCCAGGGAGATGTGCTCTGTTCAGGAAGATGTGCTCTGTTCAGGGAGATGTGCTCTGTTCAGGGAGACAGCGCTCACAGAAATGCTGTGTTGACATTTGTTGTTTCCTTTTTGCCTCTGTGCCACCTTTTGATTCGACTGCTAAACAGGAGGCGACTTGTTTTCTGGCCTGTACTATTTCTTACTCATGCCATGATGTTATTCCCTGTTTACAAAAAAAACAAAACAGAACAGGAGCAAGAGAAATAACCAACCAACTTACGGATATAAACAAGAACATGGAGTCTGGTTTGGCTTGGGATGACTCTGTGGTTAAAGTCAGGGATTGTTCTCTGGTTCATATTGGGCGAAAGTTCAGGGCAAACCTGGCCCGCATTTGCTGCATTGTTATATCATCCCGGGGGCTAAGCGAAACAGAGTTAGAAATAGAAATAGGTAAGATGGCTTTTAGGTAAGAGCAGGTAGCGTACACAAATATTTTTTCAGTCGATATCTAGAATTCGGTGAGAAGTTCTAGATCTTTGCCGCAATTTTTTTTTTTTTTTTTAAATTTTGTGTTCATCCTCATCCTAGCGCAGCAGTTTTACTAGTCCATGGTCTGGCATTTTTCTTTTTTTTTCCTCTGCTTTTTGCCCCCAGGAAATTAAATGTACTTTAATACTGTAATCCGGTAATTCATGCATGCAGATTGCGTGTTTCATTTCACGTAGCCAAAAGCTGTTTCAATTGATTCCGGTTGTAAACCCGGGGAAACATGTTGGAGTAATAGTTTTGTTCACTCCGTCTTGCCATCGCATTGGTGGGCGATCCCTTTTTCGGATATAATTCCTAAGAGCGACGACTCAAATCAAGGAGACGTTTCGTTCACATTGTACAGTTAACAGGCGAGAAACCTAAGCAAAACCGCACTAAGAAGTGGCATTACAGATAAGGTTAGGATTGGATGGAAATCAAAGAAGAACTTGCAATAGGGCACAATAGCGATACACCATGTGGAGAGCCTTGAACAGATTACGAACGGTAGCGATCAGGTGTAGATTGAACTGAATTTCAGAGCGGAGGCAGATGCAGAGGACTGCAGTGGAAAAAATGGTGACAGGCAAAAGAAATGAAAGCCAGATAGTCCTGTTCACAGATGCCCTGGCCGTAGTCATAGCACTAAAAAGCCAGAAAAATACTGAACTTAATGATTTAAGAGCAGTACTCTGTCAACTATGCCAGCAGTCCGCTCCAAAAAGAGTAGTGGTTCCATCCCACTGTAACATCCAAGGCAACTAGGAGGCAGACAGACTGGCAAAAGAAGGTGCAAGACTACCACAACCAGATACTAGTGTGACATACGAAGAGTAAAAAAGGCTTATTAGAGCTAGATACATGACCAAATAGGAAACAGAACATACTGGCTACACAAAAAACGATGCCTATTACCAGTTGAACAGAAGAGAGCAGGTCGTGGTCTTCAGACTTCGCACTGGCCACAATAGACTGAGGTACCACCTATTCAATAAATTGAAGATAGGTGGCACTGACGAATGCTCGTGCGGTACTCGGAAAATGACCGCTGAACATCTTCTGCAAAACTGCCCGACATACGAGGATCAGAGAAAGCACATGTGGCCATCACCAGTGGAAACACTAGACAAGCTCTATGGCAGTGTCGACAGCCTCAGGATGACCGCTACTTTTTTCGAAAAAATAAAGGTTTTCGAATTGGGAAATTCGAACGACATCTACGAATCCAAAACCCATGAACACCTGTAGAACTGGCCAAGAATGTGGAGCCATCCAGGACCTCTACCACTTGTAGAACTAGCCAAGAATGTGGAGCCATCCAGGACCTCTATCACTTGTAGAACTGGTCAAGAATGTGGACCATCCAAGACCTCTACCACTTGTAGAACTGGCCAAGAATGTGGAGCCATCCAAGACCTCAAACACCTGTAGAACTGGCCAAGAATGTGGAGCCATCCAAGACCTCTACCACCTGTAGAACTGGCCAAGAATGTGGAGCTATCCAGGACCTCGAACACATATAGAACTGGCCAAGAATGTGGAGCCATCACAAACCCTGAACACCCGTAGAACTGGCCCAGAATGTGTATCCATCCAAGACCGAGAACACCCGTAGAACTGGCCAAGAATGTGTATTCATCCAAGACCGAGAACACCTGTAGAACTGGTCAAGACTGTGTATCCATCCAAGACCGAGCACACTCGTAGAACTGGCCAAGAATGTGGAGCCATCCAAGACCTCAAACACCCGTAGAACTGGCCTAGAATGTGGAGCCATCCAAGACCTCGAACACCCGTAGAACTGGCCAAGAATGTGGAGGCATCCAAGACCTCTACCACCTGTAGAACTGGCCAAGAATGTGGAGCCATCCAAGACTTCTATAACCTGTAGAACTGATAAAGAATGTAAGAACCATGTACTTTGGTCGATCTCATGACAGCAAATGAAAGAACTTCCAGACCAGCTGATTTCTGGTCCAATACTTTGTGAGGTTGTTGGACATAGAAAGTAAATAAGTAAAGTGGACGGTTGGGGCTCATAGTTTGTACGGCTCGCTACCAGAACATTAGTTCTCGTGTCAATCAATAATTTGGTATGCGCATCACGTGTCATATCTATCTATATTTCCTGAAGAACACATTATCCACACACGCATACATCCACACACGCATACATCCACACACGCATACATCCACACACGCACATGGGCAGTTTCCGTTATGTCAGACGATAGCAATTGTGCTTTGAGAGAATAAGGTGATGTAACTACAATCCATGACGATAACGAATGTACCTCGTGTAAGAATAATCCGAGGAGAGAAGCGTCTTCCACAGGTCTGTTTGCATAGTGTGGCTAGTCTTCTCAAACGCTGCAGCCTTAGCCTATCCGTAATCAGTATGTTTGTGTTCTATGCTTGATACTACCCCTTCATGTAACACGATCCATGGCGTCCTGTTCCCATGATTCCATATCGATGCCTGCATTATTAATATCCCGCCTGCATAGATCCTTGTACCGAGGTAATGGTCGGGTCCGAACGCGACGTCGACTGGGACGTGTCTGTAACGGGCGTTGAACCCCGTTCCTTTGATGTGAAAAGCGAGTGATATTCCGCCATGCTAATCAGGCGTTTTACCTTTTACCTGATGGAGCAATCCCATAAGCTTTCTCCTATCCATCTGTTGTTATCTTCCCACTGATATGGTTGTCTCCCTTTGTCAGTTAAAAGTAAATACGTTACCATGTCAACCCGGTTAGCTCTTCTACTTAAATGCGGGTTCTTTCACTATCTCCTTCCTTATTGCCAACATATCACTCATTAATAATAGTTGCCTATTGCAAGCGAAGATGACGACAGCATCAGACTTGTGCTGCTGCTGTAAAAACCAATCCTGGCATGGCAGATTCTCCTGCATCCGGGGCATACGTGCGAGGGGTCGGTTGTGAAGTCTTCGTGCGTCCTTACTTTTTATTCGGGCAGCAAGCTTTTTCTGAGATTCAGCAATGGATTTTGGCTCTGCATTCTGAGAACGTTTCGGTGATGATAGCGCGCTAGGTGGTGCGGTTAATGTGACATCAATATATCGTTCCATCTTCGTATGTGGGGTTCTCTGCCTGATAGTGACAAGAAAGGGAGCAAAGATCGTGTGTGTGCGGGCGTTCGTGCTTGTCTGCCTTTCTGTCTGTCTGTCTACCTACCTGTCTGCTTGCCTGTCTGTCTTCCTGCCTACCTGTCTGCCTGCCTGTCTGTTTGCTTGTCTGCCTGCCTGCCTGTCTGCCTGCCTATCTGTCTTCCTGGCTGTCTGCCTGTCTTCCTGCCTGTCTGCCTGCCTGTCTGCTTGTCTGTCTGCCTGTCTGTCTGCTTGTCTGTCTGCCTGCCTGTCTGTCTGCCTGCCTGTCTGTCTGCATGCCTGCCTGCCTGCCTGCCTGTCTGCCTGTTAGCCAGGATCAGACAAAATACACTGATCAGACAATGTTAGCCAGGGTCAGACAAAACACACTGATCAGACAATGTTAGCCAGGGTCAGACAAAGCACACTGATCAGACAATGTTAGCCAGGGTCAGAAAAAACACACTGATCAGACAATGGGAGCCAGGGTAATGAGAAATAAACTGGCCAAGACCCACATCTGACCTCGTCCTGGAAATAAGCCGTTGTCGGGGACAACAGTCTGGCTAACAAGGTGAGGTTCGACGTGATCCCTGTAGTAGTGAGCGAAACGCAGGTGAATCCAAGCATAGCACAACCGACTGCCGGACGCCGGTCCACCTTCATCAGCACGCTCGGGATGCGAGGAAAGCTACTGCAACCCGCCACTTAACGTCCTTTTCAGGGCGTACAAAAGAGTAACCTTCTCATTGTCGTCATTCGCAAACAGCAGTTTATCTTATGGTAATCGTTAAGTGTAGTTTAGTTTAGTTTAGCTAAGTCGAAGAATCAACGTCATAGCACACGGTTTAACCACGGCCATCTAGATAAATATTTAACTCGTAAGTGCTCTGTTATTCTCCATGTTTTTAGAAAATCTCAGCACAACGTGAACTCCCGTAGCACCGGCGAGAATCCCGTAATAGATTGGCTAGATTTTGTAACATCATTTTGAATGTTGCGACCGTTAAGCGTACTCTTTTCGATGCCTAGGAATTTTTAACGTTCGTGACACTGTACACGGGTTTCCGATCTCTATACCTAGAGATCCTGGGATATACTAGAAAGTCCACGTGCAAAAAATACATGTCTCCACCGTGATGTGAACCCGAGACCTCCAGAACCCGAGGCTGATGTCTTTACCTCGAGACTACTCTTACGGTCATCGTCTTGTGTTGCTGTTGGTGGGTTTCTGATTGATTTAATCATCCTTATCTTCTGTTGGTGGCTTTCTGATTGATTCGATCATCCTTATCTTCTGTTGGTGGCTTTCTGATTGATTTAATCATCCTTATCTTCTGTTGGTGGCTTTCTGATTGATTTAATCATCCTTATCTTCTGTTGGTGGCTTTCTGATTGATTCGATCATCCTTATCTTCTGTTGGTGGCTTTCTGATTGATTCGATCATCCTTATCTTCCGTTGGTGGCTTTCTGATTGATTGGATCATCCTTATTACTGTTGGTATGTACTTAAGCACTTCATAGACAACCTTGATACGGCTGTTCACTTCTTTCTTAGGCATAGTCAAGTTGTCTTTATCATGTATTTATTAATGATTATTATTATTATTCAAGTGAAAATGTGCAACTAATGTCCCAGTCAAGCTGAATAGAGATGGCGTTAATATCAGGCTGCCCCCTTTTTTTAAAATATTTAGTTTTTACGTCCTCGTAGTTCGTTCTCAAGGTGAATAAGGCTTTGCAAGTAGCAGGATGTTGTCTGACAAAACGAATGCGTTGTGTCGTATATACATCTAAACTGCGATATTTGCACTTTTCTGTCCGGCACATTCGACTTCAGCTGTGGCTACCCACTACTTTAAAATAAAATATATTCAAGGTGACTAGTATTTATGAATTTAATATTACTATTATTCAGATGTAACTTGTGAAAGTAATTTCATACTCAAGCTAAATAGGGATACCCTTAATCAAAGGCTAAACACTACTTTCTGTAGGGGTATATGCAACTTGACTGTAATGTTAATTATTATTATTGTTATTAACATTATAATTGTTATTATTATTATTAATAAAACTGAAGTTTTGCAAGTAATTTCCTAGCCAAGCTCAATGAGGATAGCTGTAATCTAACGATGACCACTACTTTCCGACGGTGCATTCGACTTGACATGTACAAGACTACAAAGAAAAAGATATAATACATTGCCTAGATGCACTGTTTCTGCGTACGCCAGACCTGCAGGAAATACTATTTGGCAGGACTACCAACAACAAAAAATTATTTCGTTCCTCTATCTGTCAGCAATCGTCGGCTGTAACTTTTTAACAGAATGGATATGATAAGGCAGCATTTGCAGCGTACTCTGTACTTTAGCGTGGAGTGCTTGGCTTGAAGCGGAAGGGAACGGAAAGATACTTAAGGCTGAGGGGGATTAATGACGTGTGCGTGTATGTATGACGGCTGATAGAAGATGGAACGCAGAAAGTATACTTCTCTCTCTCTCTCTCTCTCTCTCTCTCTCTCTCTCTCTCATACGCCTACCCCTCTCCAGGTGTGTTATTTGTTTCTGCTCGTGAGGAGTGTAGAGATTGATAGAGTCGGGGCTGTGAGGAGTTTATGTCTTTGTGATGTTCGTGTCTGACAGTGACGCGAGGAGATTGTAGGAGTGTATTTGCGAGAGAGAGAGAGAGAGAGAGAGAGAGAGAGAGAGAGAGAGTGGGGGATTAAGAGAGTACTTCTTAGATCAACCCTAAGAAAAGTTGTTAACTCCTATTAACGAAAAGCCTACTGTCACTCAACTAAGGAACTGAGATGCTAGTCCGGTCAGGCACAACATACTGACCAGGACGTCGCGTCAGGGTTAGGCACAATATACTGACCAGGACGTCGCGTCAGGGTTAGGCACAATATACTGACTAGAACGTCGCGTCAGGGTTATGCACAATATACTGACCAGGACGTCGCGTCAAGGTCAGGCACAAGATACTGACCAGGACGTCGCGTCAGGGCTAGGCACAATATACTGACCAGGACGTCGCGTCAGGGCTAGGCACAATACTGACCAAAACCACTCTCTCTTCCATGGTTACATGGAAACAGGCTGTTGTCAAGACAGTCTGGCTGACGAGATGTGGATAGACGTGATCCCCGTCGTCATGCTGATGAAGCCAAGCATGGCACAACTGCACGGAGAACAACCGATCCACCTTTATAAACACGTTCAGGATGTAAGGGAAGCTACTGCAACCCGGTATTTACCGCCCTTTTCATTGCCTACAAAAGAGTAAACTTACTCATTGTTGCTGTTAAACAATTTACAAGAACATATCTCGAGCAATGTATGTTCTCCCTGACACAGCTCTCAGCAGAACACCCAAGGTTGGTCATACAGTGGATCCCATCCCACTGCAATATTGAAGGCAATGAAGCTGCAGACAAACTAGCAAAGTGTGGAGGAGCATATCATAACCGTGGAACACATCCTACAAAGCTGCGTGCTCACGCAAGAAGAGAACACTGCTGGCCTCGTGAGACAGATATAAGACAAAAGCTGAATGCAGTCGAAACAACCTTACAAACAACGGTGTCCTTTGTAAGAGAAACCGGATCCTTGATCTGAGGATGAACGATGAAGAAGAAGAAGATACAAGAACATTCCTGCTACTGAAGTCCAGCATGTGTATGCTTCACGTACAAATATATTATTCTTCAACATTTCTACTATTGCTCAATTTAAGTACATTTCATTGTCCATTAACACTGCTACTATCAATACCCATACTAAGGTTTACCTGTCAATCGAACTGTACAATAGGAACGAGATACCAGCGGTTTAACAATCAAAGGATATTCCCCTTCTCACACCACTCCTCCGTCTCACATAACTCGCCCATCTTTTGGACACCCAACCCCCAACCCATGCCGCCATAATAATAAATCTCATTTTGTCTTGAATATACCATCGAATATTTGCATTGCAGATGCAGTCAAAAACGTACATTTTAATTGCAATGTTCCATGGTTGGCGGTCAAAAGGAAGAAGCTATGTTTACATTTTGAGGCTCCAATACGGCTGTGTTCGCTAATTATTACAAGTTCAATGGAATCAGCTGAGCTAATAATAAGTGACGTCTCAAATGTTGTACCAAGCTCCACGCAATACTGACAATTCGTGAAGTCTTCTACGTTCGTTCTCAGTCTCCCGCTACCAAGCACTGAAAAGGGATTTGCAAGTAGCAGAATGTGGTCCAGAGAACGGAATGCGTTATGTCGTAGTTTACAGCTTGGCTGCGATTTTTGCACCTTTCGGTCCGACACATCCGACTTCATCAGGCATTTTTTGAGTACAGTTTCCCTTTCCTCTTCGATCCTTTCTCCTTAGCCAGTCTGCTCTATTGCAGCATGTTATCCAGGATCACCGCGTGGAGGCTAGAAGGGTCTTGTCAGCTCTCGGTCGCTAGCAGTCAGCTATGGGTCTCTGCCCGGTGCGTCTTGATCTCATTCGTGAATTGAATTGTGAGGATTGTCCACAATAATTGATGCAATATTAAAACTATGGTCCGTCACTGCGTAGCTCAGTGGTTAGCGCGCTGGCTTCGCATTTGAGTGGTCCTGGGCTCGTTCCCCAGTTGAGGCAGAAATGGTTTTTCAGACCGCAATGGTTTTTCAGACCGCAATGGATCCCGGGTCGACCTAGCCTTAAATGGGTACCGGTTCAGTCCGGGAAGTAAAGGTGGCCGGCGTTATGCTGACCACATCGTCCACTAAGTGCCGTGGGTTACAAAATAATATCAGCCTAACACCAAATTTCCTATTGGTCTAACACCAAATTTCCAATGGGCCTAACACCAAATTTCCTATTGGCCTAACACCATATTTCCTATTGGCCTAACACCAAATTTCCTATGGGCCTAACATTATATTTCCTATGGGCCTAACACCAAATTTCCTATGGGCTAACACCATATTTCCTATGGGCCTAACACCATATTTCCTATGCACCTCATGGCGTCACGGGATCCTGACTGTTTTGCTTCCAACTATTATAATATGTTACCACTCGATTGTTTTGTCGCACGGTCATAATGGTAGAGCGCTCGCTTCTTTCATCAAAGGTAGCAATTCGATCCCCGTTATCGGCACGACTTAGTAGACCCAGGCTATAAATGGGTTCCTATCTTACTGTTGGGTAAGAAAAGATAGCTAAGAAGAGAATATGTCATCCCCTCATAAAAAGCAGAGGCTTAGTAATGCCTCGTCTGTGACACTTCATCATCGACCTCAACGTCTGCTATGAGACCTAATTCATTAACAAACAAAAAAGAAGGTGAAGGTCAGTCCTATGTCAACAATTGCCGTCAGGGATGAAGATAACTCTTCATAGACTAAGCCGTAGCCTAATGAGGTGGGGGGGGGAGTTCCCTTCCTTGCTGTTTTTACCTTCCCTAACTCATACGTCAGGTACTGATTTACACCTGGGTGGACTGGAGGAGCGGTCGCGCCAGGCACAATTCACAGTCCCGATTTTTGTGTGTCCGTCCGTGATCTCGAATCATGGAACGCTGTAATCTCAGTCTAGCAAACCAGCTCACTGTCGACTAGATTAAACTTTAAAAAAAAGTAACGTTTCAACCATAAGGTCTTCATCGAGAACTAATAACTAAACAATTGAGAACTAGCAATAAAAGTAATAATTGACATAGGGAGTCATAACTTAATTTAGACACTAGAAGGTGTATTACAGAACGGGGACGGCGTGGGCTAGTGGTTAAGTGACACGGCTCACAACCCGAAGGTGCAGGGTTCGATCCCCATCACAGCACCGGCTGCTACCCCGGGGAAGCAAACCCTTAGAAAATGCAGGAGGAAGCAGGCCCTTACATAAAATGTATGCTGAAGCCGGATGCACTGGGCCGACAGGCGCAAAATAAAAACCACAGTGCAACGTACACCGAATTGGGGAATAGAGAAATAAGGCGAACGAGAAAAAAATAATTACAAAGCCATCCCTCCTACGAAAGTGAGTCAAAACAGAAACTTAATATTAATCATTATTTGAATATTAAGTTTACTTTCTGCCCCTCCCCCCACAAATTCCTCCTTCCTCCCCCACCATATTCCTCCTCCCCCCAACGCCTACCCTACCCTCTTATCTCCCCTCCCTCTCTCTCTCTCACCCCTAAAACTCATCGACTTTAGCTGAAGCTATTCCGTCTGCTTATCGTGCACATGGAGCCGTCTGGACAGGTGCACGTTCTGTCCGTGTTGCAGACGACGTTCTGACCAGCACGGTCTGTTATTAAACAGATGCCCCCGACTGATTACACCGACTTTCCTTACCTGCATCGTCGTTAGCAGCATCAGCAAGAATACAGGGTAGGGCTTCACAATAATTGAGGGGGGGGGGGGGGGGGGCGGCGGCACAGATTTCGTGACGTTCTTCAAGAGTGTACCGGTTCTACATTTTTTCCTGACTAGAATGGAATTCCTCTTCTTAAGTTTCGGTATTTGGGGAACGTGGTTAACTGACACAAATTTCCGGAAATCTGGTGGGCCTATCCTTGGCCCATCTGCTCAGTTTGTTCACGGTTGGGGATAGCCTACTGACCTGCTTGGCTATAGTTCAGGGGTCTCAAACTAAAGTCGCACTGAGGTGGGCATGAAGTCAAGTTAATGGGCCGACGGTCGCAAGAAGTCAAGTTAATGAACAAATAACATTAAACCCAGTGAATGTACCAAGGATCTCAATAAGTTGGGCAAAAAGTAACACGGTCAAGTTAATATGATCTCACGAAGTCAAGTTAATGCACTGGCGGTCGTACGAAGTCAAGGTAATGACACAATGATCTCATGAAATAAAGTTAATATACCAAGGATCTCACGAAGTAACTCTAAGTCAAGTTAATGTACTGACGATCGCACAACGTCAAGTTAATGATACAATGATGTCATGAAGTCAAGTTGAGATCAAGACGCTGAGCAGCGCATGAGCTGCAGCGGTCAGCGACCCACAGCTGACTGCTAGTGTCAGGGCCAGCGAACCAGAGCTGCCAAGACCCTTCTACATCTCCATGCGGTGATCCTGGATAACAGGCTGCAGCAGGGCAGACTGGCTAAGGAGAAGGGATCGAAGAGGGAATGCTAGCCTGGTACTCAAAAAATGCTTACTGAAGTCGGATGTGTTGGACCGAAAGGTGCAAATATCGCAGTCAAGCTGTAAACTACGACACAACGCATTCCGTTCTGTGGACTACATTCTGCTACTTAATCCCTTTTAGGGTTTGGTAGCGGGAGATTGAGAACGAACGAAGCCAAGCCAAGTCAAGTTAATGGACCAAGTGTCAGACAAATCAAGTTCATGGACCAAGAATATGACAAAGTCAAGTTAATGGGCACAAGGGTTGCTTGAAATCAAATTAATAGGTCAATTTTAGTATGTGTTCAAGTGAATGGACTGAGGGTCACATAATGCCAAGTTAATTGACTGAAGGTCGGACGAAGGCCATTTCTAAAACTCAAAGATGGTAGTAGAATAAGACATTGACACGTTCTTGATAAAGACAATTAATCCGAAACGAGTGTTTTCTTTTATATTACCTATGGGGAGCTTTTCTGCAATTGGTTTAAAGATTCATCTTCATTCTTCTTCTTCTTCTTCTTTCTTTTACATTTTCTTTCTTGTCCATCTTCTTTTTCTTCTTCTTTTTCTTTTATTTGTATCTTCTTCTTCTTCTTCTTCTACTTCTTCTTTCTTTCTTTTAATTCCTTCTTTTCTTTTTCTTCTTTTTCTTTTTTTTCTTCTTTTTCTTCTCCTTCTTCTTCTTCCTTTTACTTTTTCTTTCTTGTCCATCTTCTTTTTCTTCTTCTCTTTCTTTTACTTTTATCTTTTTCTTCTTCTCCTTTCTTTTCCTTTATCTTTTTTTTCTTCTTTTCTTCTTCTTCTTCTTCATCTTCTTCATCCTCTACATTAGTCGTGAAAATGACGTTTGTGACATTGTTCTGTAGTTTAAAGCAAGCCCAGGCACATCCGATTTCACCACTGCATTTTTGTGACCAGCTTCTCCTCCCCTCTTCAATCCCCATTCCTCAACCAGGCCTGCTTTCAGAGCCACGACGTGGAGGCGAAATAGGGTCATGGTCAATTATGGGTCACCGACCCTGAGGTAAGCGACCAGCTATGAGTCAATCACTGGCTGCTGTTAGCTCATTCACACCTACATCTTCCAACCCATAAAACATGTGCATAGACATTGTTCACTTGTTGTTGTTGTTGTTTACGGATGCCCACAATGAGTAGGCTTACTCTTCTGTACGCCTCGAAAAGGGCGATAAGTGGCGAGTTGCAGTAGCTTTCTTCACATCCCGAGCGTTCTGATGAAGGTGGACCGGGGTCCTCCAGTCGGTTCTGCTATGCTTGGCTTCATCTGCGTGTCACTCACTACTACGGGGATCACGTCGATCCCTCACCTCTCTAGCCAGGCTGCCATAAAAACAGCCCGTTTGCAGGAAGGGCTACTAGGAAGCCGAGGTGAGGGTCTTGGCCGGTATGTTTTGCCTGATCCTGACTAACATGTCTGACCAGTATATCTTGCCTGACCCTGACTAACATGTCTGACCAGTATATCTTGCCTGACCCTGACTAACATGTCTGACCAGTATATCTTGCCTGACCCTGACTAACATGTCTGACCAGTATATCTTGCCTGACCCTGACTAACATGTCTGACCAGTATATCTTGCCTGACCCTGACTAACATGTCTGACCAGTATATCTTGCCTGACCCTGACTAACATGTCTGACCAGTATATCTTGCCTGACCCTGACTAACATGTCTGACCAGTATATCTTGCCTGACCCTGACTAACATGTCTGACCAGTATATCTTGCCTGACCCTGACTAACATGTCTGACCAGTATATCTTGCCTGACCCTGACTAACATGCCTGACCAGTATATCTTGCCTGATCCTGACTAACATGTCTGACCAGTATATCTTGCCTGACCCTGACTAACATGTCTGACCAGTATATCTTGCCTGACCCTGACTAACATGTCTGACCAGCATATCTTGCCTGACCCTGACTAACATGTCTGACCAGTATATCTTGCCTGACCCTGACTAACATGTCTGACCAGTATATCTTGCCTGACCCTGACTAACATGTCTGACCAGTATATCTTGCCTGACCCTGACTAACATGTCTGACCAGTATATCTTGCCTGACCCCGACTAACATGTCTGACCAGTATATCTTGCCTGACCCTGACTAACATGTCTGACCAGTATATCTTGCCTGACCCTGACTAACATGTCTGACCAGTATATCTTGCCTGACCCTGACTAACATGTCTGACCAGTATATCTTGCCTGACCCTGACTAACATGTCTGACCAGTATATCTTGCCTGACCCTGACTAACATGTCTGACCAGTATATCTTGCCTGACCCTGACTAACATGTCTGACCAGTATATCTTGCCTGACCCTGACTAACATGTCTGACCAGTATATCTTGCCTGACCCTGACTAACATGTCTGACCAGTATATCTTGCCTGACCCTGACTAACATGTCTGACCAGTATATCTTGCCTGACCCTGACTAACATGCCTGACCAGTATATCTTGCCTGATCCTGACTAACATGTCTGACCAGTATATCTTGCCTGACCCTGACTAACATGTCTGACCAGTATATCTTGCCTGACCCTGACTAACATGTCTGACCAGCATATCTTGCCTGACCCTGACTAACATGTCTGACCAGTATATCTTGCCTGACCCTGACTAACATGTCTGACCAGTATATCTTGCCTGATCCTGACTAACATGTCTGACCAGTATATCTTGCCTGACCAGGCGTTATTATTCCTCCCCTTCACTTGTTGTCAATTAACCGTTTACTGTTATATAACCATTCACGTTCTGCCATTGTTTTTCTGTTGTTTTTTGTTTTACGTTTGGTCTTGTATAGTTTAATGTCCTACACGTTTTCTTTATTATCTTTATTATTTTAAATATTCTTTATGGCAAAGTCAGTTCCATAACAGGCACTGCTGTCGAAGATGACGTGTTAGACACCTTTTTATACTAGTTTTAGTCGACCTGTACTTCTACAGGGGTGGATGCCCATATGCAGGTCCCAGCTCTGGTGTGAGCTGGATGTAGGCGGGATGAGGTTTTCCTGCTTAGCTGGCTAGCCTCGAGCAGCTTATTACTCCGCTGTGTTGGGACAAGAGCCGCAGATAGTGGTTAAACGATGGGCGAGTACGTCTTAATAGATTCAAACACTAGAGCACAGTAGACCCGCAGCCTGTTAGGCGCAATCTGTGCTGCTTTTAACAAACCACCTAATCACGGCCGGTGTTATGCCATGTCACATAGTTAGTCGCCTCTAACGACATGCTCTCTGTGTGGCAGTGGTACTATTCCTGTCTGTCATACACAAAGATTCCGGCGGACAACTCGAGATTTTATATTTTGGTACTAGGCATGAGCTTAAGAGTGTAAAATTAAATCATAACATGGGGACGGCGTGGCCTAGGGGTTAAGTGGCACGGCTCACGAACCGAAGGTGCTGGGTTCGATCCCCATCACAGCACCGGCCGTTACCCCGGGGAAGCAAACCCTTAGAAATTGCAGGAGGAAGCAGGCCCTTACATAAAATGCGTGCTGAAGTCGGATGCACTGGGCCGACAGGCGCAAAATAAAAACCACAGTGCAACGCACACCGCCTTGGGGAATAGAGAAATAAGGCGAACGCAAAAAAAAAAAAAAAAAAAAAAAAAAAAAAAAATCATAACATGTACGTTGCGTGGCAATTGCGGTGGCAAGCTATCTTCATTCCTCAGCCATAGAAATCTGAAGGAAACATAGTTCATCCCTCAGGCCTTTTTGCGTCCAACTTTTTTATTTGGATGGCTCAAACTGTCTGATTCCTCCCACATAGAACTGTGTCTTTGACTACCCGTTGCCACCTGGGAATTGCCGTCGGCGTATGTGAATTGCCGTCGACGTATGGGAATAGCCGTCGGCGTATGGGACTTGCCATTGGTGTTAATGACTTGCCGTCTGCGTATGTAACTTGTCGTCGGCGTATGTAACTTCCGTCAGCGTATATAACATGCCGTCGGCGTATGTAAACTTACCATCGCCAGTCAGGGAGAAAAAAGCAACAGTTGTACGTATCAAACTTCGTAATGATAGCTAAAAACAGCAAATATTTCTAGGACTTCCTTTGTTAAAATTTGGAAGACTACTCCACTACTTTCCAGGCTTTCGGCATGTTTGAATTGTAAGGTGCCATGCGTTAGAGAGTGCTCTACCTTCGATGGTTCAGTTATTAATTAATGCATACCTTTTCATGTCGCCGTGGTAGCATACACATGTCGTGAACAAATACACGCTCAGTCATTAAATGTTGATCTGCCAGTATCTATTGAAGTTTGTGTAGGTTTACGTTTCTACAGCATGGTGTAGCCAGCTCCACCCTCCTCAGTCACATACATGTCAAGTGACAATGTTACTGTTGTTCGCTCCATTTTCAGGTCTCAATAGCACTGGGACATTAGAAGGACGAATATGTCCTTTACACCGGGACTTGTCAACCTTGTTGGGGTCCAGACACATCCTTTCACAACCCTTCCCTCAATGCCATAAAATGCGATAAGTACTAACACTGTATATTTCTATCATATATTTGGGGGAGGCGGGGAGAGGGCATGTTATAACTTAACTTAACGTCTTTATACTGGTTTAGAAGACCCTGCAGAGTCTGTATACAACCCGTTACATTTACATCACTTTGCTCTAAAAGCTATGCGCATCTAGTTTATTCTTAAATGCATTAACTGTCCCTGCCTCCACTACCTCCTCTGGCAATGCATTCCAAGCAGACACCACTCTCTGACTAAAAAAATATTTCCTAATATCTAATCTGGACCTCTCTTTAGTCAGCATGTAGCTATGCCCTCTTGTTATTGTGGGTGGCTGTATTTTAAAAAACTTGTTATAGTCTAATTTATCCATTCCTCTGATCATCTTATAAACCTGTATTAAGTCACCACGAATTCTTCTCTCTTCGAGACACTGTAGGCCGGTTTTTCTGAGTCGTTCCTCATAACTGTAATTCTGGAATCCCACTATCATCTTTGTCGCTCTTTTTTGTATTCTTTCTAGCATTATTATGTCCCCTCTATGATAAGGACTCCACACCTGTACACATTACTCCAATCTAGGTCTAACTAAAGCTTTATACAGTTTGACGATCACTTCCTTGCTCCTATGTTTAATATTTCTTTTTATCATACCTTTTATCATTCCAAACAAGACTACGCAGGATCTACAAAGGTTGCCAGCCAATACGCTTCGATGTATCAGCGATACCTACTGAATACAACATTAAAGTAGAAAACAAATTTGAGGCGTTTCTTGCTATACAGGAAGAGATGACATCTGAGGAGTTGACATCGTACGCAAGGGAGATTTTGATCTCGACAGCAAAAGAAATGATTCCAAAGATATTGCACAAGACACAGAGCTATATAACAGACGAAACACAGAAACTCATTGCAGAAAGGCAACAATTAAAACAAATGGGAAGTAATGGGACCAACACAGCATATAATAACTGCGCAAGAAAAGTTAGAAGAGAAATAAGAAAAGATAAAAGAAGATACATAGTAGAAACATGTAAGGATATAGAAAACCTACAACAGCAAGGCAGAGAAAGAGATGCATTCAAAGCAATACGAACACTGACAAGGGAATTCCGTCCGGTTCCACATGTCATAAATGACGAAGAGGATAACACACTAACATAAACCAAAGACATACTGAATAGATGGAGAGAGTACTGCAGAACCATGTATGGAGACAGCACAAAGCGCTCAGTTACAATCCTACCAAAGGATGAGAAAGAACCTGAACCAACATTGGAAGAAGTACGCTCTGCAATTAAAAGCCTGAAAAAGGGAAAGTCCCCAGGAGGCGATGATATCCCAGCAGAGCTAATACAAGCAGGAGGAGAGGCATGTGCTCGAGTCTACCACAAGCTGTGTAAACAGATATGGCACAGTGCAGAGTGGCCAGAAGCATGGAAGAAATCAATTTATATTCCCCTCCCCAAAAAAGGCAACCTGAAGCTGTGCACGAACTACCGAACTGTCGCACTGATCAGCCATGCTAGCAAGATACTCTTGCGAATCCTATTAAGAAGGATAGAGAAAAGGTTTGAATCTGAAATTCACGTAGTCCAGGCAGGTTTTAGGAAAGACAGAGGGACCCGGGACCACATATTCAATTTAAGGAATATCTATGAAAAATGTAGAGAGTTTAATGTAGACCTGTACACATGTTTAATCGATTACACTAAGGCCTTCGACACGGTCAAACATCAAAATCTGTGAAGAATCATGAAGGATATGGGGTTTTCTTTGCATATAGTCCATCTCATTGAAACATTATACCAAGATCAACAAGCCGCTGTCCGAGTATCTGGGCAAACAACAGATTGGTTTGCAGTACAAAAGGGAGTCCGACAGGGATGTATACTCTCACCTTATCTGTACAACATATATGCGGAATGTATAATGAGAAATGTACGAGAAGATGAGAACATTGAAAGTTTCGACCCATTTACGATTGGGGGGTACGAGATTCCAGAGTTACGATATGCAGATGACACAGTGATACTATCAAGAAGTACGGAAGGGCTAGAGCAGCTACTTTCAGCCGTTAATGGACATAGTAAAGATCAAAATCTGTTCATAAACATAAACAAAACAAAGATAATGACCACCGATAAAACGCAATGTCAGCATAAATTTACAGTGGGTGGTGAGGAAATAGACCAGGTTACACATTTTGAATATCTGGGCTCCAGAATCGACAAAAATGGTGACTGCTCGAAAGAAATCAGAAGACGACTAGCTATGGCAATGCAGAGCCTGAAGAAATTATGGCAGGGCACCAACAAAACGATAAAAGTAAAAGTCTTGAGAGCCTGTGTTTTTCCTGTGGCAGCTTATGGCTGTGAAGCATGGACGATTACCAAAACTTCTAGACAAAGAATCGAATCCTTCGAGTCAAAATGTTACAGAAAGATCCTCAGAATACCCTGCACAGAGAAAAGAACAAATGTAGACATTCGGCAAGAGTTGAGCATAGAGGAGAACTGGTTTATCAATTCCATTTTGGCTAGAAAATGCAAATACTTTGGTCACATCAAGAGACACAACGGTCTTGAGAGGACGGTGATGGAAGGTATGGTGCCAGGCAAAAGAGGAAGGGGTAGACCAAGAAGACGATGGCACCAGGATATCCAGGAGTGCCTGAGTATGACAGTGGTGGAAGCTGGAGTTTTGGCAAGGGAACGAGTTTCTTTCAGACAGACAGTGATGGAAGCGACGTTCTACAAAGGACATGCTACATGAGAGATCATACCTAACATTGCATTTGCCTTTTTCACTGCTACCTTAACTTGTTCACTCACCTTGTGAGAAGAGGCGGCTTGGCGCACACCGTGACAACAGTAAAGATAGCAGGAAAGAGAAACAGAGAAAGGCCGAGAGAGAAGACGTTGGACAGCCTGAGATAATGGCATAGGCGGCAATCAACAACAGAGTTGGCAAACTACACATGCAATAGAAGTGGATGGAGGTCCTTCATCGCCAACCGGCAGGGCACATGATGATGATTATAGGTCAAAGATGATTGTACTGAAGGTTTAAACAAGTTCGTCTCCGTTCGTCTCATAGCAGTCCTGACGTTCTTAAGACTTTTAGCGGAAATTGGTCAATGTTGAATGGGCAGATTCGCACAAGTAGGCAGCAACACATGGCAGAAGAGGTGCTAACGCTAATTCAGACGAAATTGAACATTCTGCTGACGAGGAGGCAGACAGACTGGCAAAAGAAGGTGCAAGACTACCACAACCAGATTCTAGTGTGACCTACGAAGAATCCAAAAGGTTTATTAGGGCCAGATACATGGCCAAATGGGAAACAGAACATACTGGCTACACAAAAAATGATGCCTATTACCAGCTGAACAGAAGAGAGCAGGTCGTGGTCTTCAGACTCTGCACAGGCCACAACAGACTGAGGTACCATCTATTCAATAAACTGAAGATAGGTGGCACTGACGAATGCACCTGTGGCACAGGGAAAATGACTCCTGAACATCTGCTGCAAAATTGCCCGACATACGAGGACCAGAGAAAGCACATGTGGCCATCACCAGTGCCAACACTAGACAAGTTCTATGGCAGTGTCGACAGCCTCAGGATGACAGTTGCTTTCTTCGAACAAATTAAAGTTGACGCCTGACAGCGTACGAAGAAGAAAAAGAAGAAGAAGAAGAAGGAGAAAAAGAAGAAGGAGGAGGAGAAGAAGAGCAGAAGGAGATTCTGCTCTAATTTTTATTTTAGATTTCAGATTTGGCCTTTACAGTACCGTAACCCTTTACAGTCTAGTATACACTTATGAGATTTGTACCTTAATCCTTTACACTCTGGCCTAAACTGATTAGATATGAATCTTAACCATTTACAGTCTGGTCTAAACTTATGAGATTTGTACCTTTACACTCTGACCTAGACTGATTAAATTTGTACTTTAACCTTGTACACTCTGGCCTAGACTGATTAAATTTGTACCTTAACCCTTTACACTCTGGTCAAAACTGATGCAATTTGTATCTTAACCCTTTATACTCTGGTCACAACTGATGATATTTGTACCTTAACCCTTTACACTTTGGTCTCAACTGATTAGGAATGAATCTAAACATTTTAAGTCTAAGCACATTAACCCTTAATCCTTTACAGTCCAGCTAAATTGATTAGATTTGCACCTTAACTCTTTACAGCAATTGTCTTTTTCAAATGTTACCGCGAACTCCAATAATATTTACAAGACCAGAAGAGTGTCGCAGTCCTTAGTTTGAGAAGCCCTGCTTTAAACGATCTTGTATGATGTTTTGTGCGATATTGTGACGACATCGCCGCACGGGCCATATGTCAAAACTCCACAGGCCACATATGGTCAGCGGACACTCGCGTGTTTGTTACATTTGCCACACGGTACTCTCTTAATAGTACGGTTTGAAAGTTTATCTGTCATTTTCGTGTCGTCATTATCGTTTCTGACCTATCCGCGTCCACGAGACGTTAAACACGGACGACTTATTTATGAGACAAGTTCGCCTATTGGGTGCCGCGAGGGAATGGTAACAGCTGACGCCATATGTATGTTTCTACAGTAAACGCTTACAGTGATGTCTTCAGTTCGCTTTTACTGAAAGTCAAATGGAAACTTGGGATCAAGATGCTGAGCAGCGCATGAGCTGCAGTGGTCAGCAACCCATAGCTGTCCGCTAGCGTCAGGGCCAGCGAACCAGAGCTGCCAAGACCCTTCTACACCTCCACGCGGTGATCCTGGATAACAGGCTGCAGCAGGGCAGACTGGCTAAGGAGAAGGGATCGAAGAGGGAATGCTAACCCGGTACTCGAAAAATGCATGCTGAAGTCGGATGTGTTGGACCGAAAGGTGCAAATATTGCAGTCGAGATGTAAACTACGACACAACGCATTCCGTTCTCTGGACTACATTCTGCTACTTAAGCCCTTTCAGGGTTTGGTGGCGGGAGATTGAGAACGAACGAAGACAAGCTTAGCCACGCCAAGCCATGAATGGGTCTTAGCGACACCGCCACATGCGATTGTGGAGCACCCAAGCAAACACCAGAACATATTCCGCAGGACTGTCCTACTCATACAGACCAAAGAGTGGCAGTCTGGCCCGGAGGAGCGACCATGCTTGACATAGCTGTGGGGGACCGGCGAAGACCTGAAACGCACAGTCCCTTTCGTGCACCTCACCTCAAGTAGTTTCCACATTAGATACAATAGGTGCACTGTTCTCTCCCCGACGTGTCTCCCCTTTCGTGCACCTCACCTCAAGTAGTTTCCGTGTTAGATAAATAGGTCCACTATTCTCTCCCCGACGTGTCTCAAGTAGCGGCTATGGGAGGTTGTGCATGAAGCTAGCAACCTCATCATGTAAAAACCATTGCTACTGACACCGTACTGCAAACAAACCGATTCAGTATTATTTACAAGCTGGTTGTGTAGCGCGTAGTCTAGTCGACAGTGAGCTGGGATTACAGCGTGCCAGAGTTTCGGGTTCACGGACGAACACAAAACGATCCGGGTCTTGGTTCGTGCCTTGTACGACAGCTCTCCAGTCGACTCAGCTGTAAATAGGTACATGTTGTATGAGTTGGAGAAAGCAAAAACAGCATGGAAGGAAACTGATCACCCCACATCACATATGCTGCGGCTAAGTACATGAAGAGTTATCTTCACCCCCGACGGCAGTTGTAGCCATGGAACCGGCCTTTTAAAAGCGTGTTAAGATAAACCAAATTTCGGTGTTGAACCCATACACTCCACCATCTGTAGTGGCAGGTAAATGTTGATCATGAGATCTCATCACTACGTATTAAATTGAAATCACCGCAGCCCGTTTGAAACACTAATATCACCAGCTAGCAAGGGCACAGAAAAATAGGTGAACGGCATTCGCCAGCACATTGACATGGTTATCCTTCAGATGCCAAGTCCTTGAAGATGAACCGGAAAAATAAAGGAAAATAAATTTGAGATAGTGAAGATGGGGAATGGAGTTAGATTTTGGTATTTTTGATCTTCGCGTTACGTATTACACCACTTGATCAATTTATATGTTGATGGATTGCGTCTTTGTGTGTGTGGTGTGTTTTATGTGCCTGTGAGAGATGGAGAGAGAGAGAGAGAGAGAGAGAGAGATGTGTGTTTGTGTGTGAGAGGGAGAATGAGTGAGAGTGATAAAGAGAGATATGAATATAGATAGAGGGGTGAGTGTGAGTGTTAAAAATAGGGAGGGAGAAAGATAAAGATAGAGAGAGGGGGCGTTATAGAGAGAAGACGGATGTTGAAGACGGATGTGTCGGACCGAAAGGTGAAAATATCGCAGTCAAGCTATAAACTAGCGACACAACGCGTTCCGTTCTCTGGACGACATCCTGCTACTTGCAAAGCCCTGATCATGTCTTGGTAGTGGGAGATTGAGAACGAACGAGGAAGGAGGAAGAAGAGGAGAGAGATAGAGATACATACATATATATATATAGATAGAGAGAGGGAGAGATGAAGATACAGAGGTAGATAATATAACGCTAGAAAGATATATATTCCGTGGCCAAGTGGTTAAGCCGTCGGCCTCCGTGATAGGGCGGTGTGAGTTTGATTCCGGACTCCGCCGGCTTTTTCACGGGTGCTTGAGAGGAGTCCCCTGCATCTCGTAGTCGCCCCCTAGTCGTCTTGTCCTTAACTTGCCACTGGGGTCGGGCGGCACGAGACGAGAGAGTGAGGATAAAAAGTAGCGCAGTTAATTCTTACGAATAGCGCTAGCAAAATTAATTATGGCATTTATATATATATATATATAGAGAGAGAGAGAGAGAGAGACACACAGAGAGAGAGAGAGATGAGGGATAAAGAGAGAGATAGATAGATAGATAGAAAGAAAGAGACAGAGAGAACGCGGGTGGCAGAGAGAGGGAATGAGAGAGACAGAGAAAGAGAAAGACATAGCATTTTCTTCGTTTCAACAAAAATATAGAAATGTAAACACAGAACCGACATACAAAGAGTCAAAAAGGCTTATTAGAGCTAGATACATGACCAAATGGGAAACCGAACATACTGGCTACACAAAAAACGATGCCTATTACCAGTTGAACAGAAGAGAGCAGGTCGTGGTCTTCAGACTTCGCACTGGCCACAATAGACTGAGGTACCACGTATTCAACAAATTGAAGATATGTGGCACTGACGAATGCCCGCGTGGTACCGGGAAAATGACCGCTGAACATTTACTGCAAAACTGCCCGACATACGAGGATTAGAGACAGCAGATGTGGCCATCACCAGTGGCAACACTAGACAATCTCTATGGCAGTGTCGACAGCCTCAGGATGACCGCTGCTTTCTTCGAACAAATACAGGTTGACGTCTGACAGCGTACGAAGAAGAAGAAGAAGAAACACAGAACCGGAATAATGCTGCAGTGAACTTTATTGGTTAACGGTTGTTGTTGTTTGGAATGCCCACAATGAGTAGATTTACTCTTTTATGCGCCCTGAAAAGGACGTTATGTGGCGGGTTGAAGTAGCTTTTCTCACATCCCGAGCGTGCTGATGAAGGTGGACCAGGGTCCTCCATGCGGTTGTGCTATGCTCGGCTTCATCTGCGTGTCGATCACTACTACGGGGTTCACATCGATCCTCCGCCTCGTTAGACAGGCAGCCATGAAACCAACCCGTTTCCTGGGAGGGCGCGAGCAAGTCGAGGTGAGGGTCTTGGTCAGTATCTTGCGCCTGACCCCGACTAACATGTCTGGTCAGTATTTTATGCGTGACCAGACTTTAGTCTTCCTCCCCTAATAATAGTAGAAGCTGCCTATCACATGTAAATATAGGGACATGATCAGACCCGTGCTGAGAGATGTGTTCTCGTATGACTGTAAAGTCTAATCTTGGCACGGCAGACTCTACTGCAGTTGGGACATATATCTGACGAATGGACTACGGGTTCGTCGCACGTTCAGTTCTCTCGAGCGACTCGCTTTCACTGGGTTTCAGCCATGATGTTTTCCTCTGCTATCTGAGCACCTTGCTAGCGAGAGGTGGAACTGTTCTGTGCAAGCATCTCCCAAGAAGTGACTTCTTTCTTTCTTTCGTTCGCTTTAAAATATTGTCTATATCTGCAATGTTGTTGCGTGTTTGCGTGGCATCCTGATTGCTGTGGTGCACCTTTTGGCCGTGAGCCTCCGTCTTCAGCACCTTAAAGTTGCTTGGGCAGACTGTGGTCTTGCTGGAAAGGATGTGTGATGATGATGATATGATGGACTTATGGACCCATTTTTCAAGTATCATCGAAGAGAGGCAGTCCAGTGTGTCTGTCTCCCAGGATCGTCCCGTCCTGCCAGAAACGTAGCATATACATGTGAGTGGGGTATCTCCTTACTCCCCTTTAGTATTCTCGGCTCCTCTGCAGTGATGGTACGCCTAGCATTCCCCGCCACCTGGGAGGTTATTATAAAGGGGCAGAGGTGCTTGCATCTCTTCTACATCCATTGGGATAACTGATAGAAGACAAAAGTAAAGAACGAGGCAAGAATGCATTTAACCCAAGAAGTGTGGGTGGATTGGTTTAGCCTAGAGCGTGTACCACTCGCCGGTGGGTTCTGCAGCTCCACCTGAAGGGCTTCACCTGCTTCTCGGCCTCTTAGTCTGGCCGCTCTCCAAGGACCTGTCCTGCTTGGGTGACCCTAAAAGGAGTAAAACTCCCGCCGGCATAGCTCCCTGGATCATTTGGGCATGCAAGCTCTCCAACCCCGTCAAGGTAGGCCTACATTTGGAGAGGAAGTGACTTCAATCTTGAAACTTTTCAGAGATATGTTTAATGAGTCTCTGTAGCGTTTTTTTTTTCTTCTTTCCCCCTGATGAGCGTCTGTCAGTTCTGAGCTCACCATCAAACAGCTGTTTGTGAGGCACTCATCGGGCATGAGAACAATATACCCCGTCCATCGTATCTGGATCTGGGATCTTTCTTACAGAAGCGCAGGGACGATAGGCTAACGTCTGGTCAGGCAAGACACACTGATCAGAGAATGTTATCCAGGGTCAAGCAAGACACACTGATCAGAGAATGTTAGCCAGGGTCAGGCAAGATACACTGATCAGAGAATGTTATCCAGGGTCAGGCAAGACACACTGATCAGAGAATGTTAGCCAGGGTCAGGAGAAACACACTGATCAGAGAATGTTAGCCAGGGTCAGGCACGACACACTGATCTGAGAATGTTAGCCAGGGTCAGGCAAGACACACTGATCAGAGAATGTTAGCCAGGGTCAGGCAAGACACACTGATCAGAGAATGTTATCCAGGGTCAGGCAAGACACACTGATCAGAGAATGTTAGCCAGGGTCAGGCAAGACACACTGATCAGAGAATGTTAGCCAGGGTCAGGCAAGACACACTGATCAGAGAATGTTAGCCAGGGTCAGGCAAGACACACTGATCAGAGAATGTTAGCCAGGATCAGGCAAGACACACTGATTAGAGAATGTTAGCCAGGGTCAGGCAAGACACACTGATCAGAGAATGTTAGCCAGGGTCAGGCAAGACACACTGATCAAAGAATGTTATCCAGGGTCAGGAGAAACACACTGATCAGAGAATGTTAGCACGGGTCAGGAGAAACACACTGATCAGAGAATGTTAGCACGGGTCAGGAGAAACGCACTGATCAGAGAATGTTAGCCAGGGTCAGGAGAAACACACTGATCAGAGAATGTTAGCACGGGTCAGGAGAAACACACTGATCAGAGAATGTTAGCACGGGTCAGGAGAAACGCACTGATCAGAGAATGTTAGCACGGGTCAGGAGAAACACACTGATCAGAAAATGTTAGCCAGGGTCAGGAGAAACACACTGATCAGAAAATGTTAGCCAGGGTCAGGAGAAACACACTGATCAGAAAATGTTAGCCAGGGTCAGGAGAAACACACTGATCAGAGAATGTTAGCCAGGGTCAGAATGGGAAAAAAACACGAGAAAAAAATGTAAAAGTTGATTACGGTTGAGTTTAATCAAAATTAAAAAAATGGGTGTAGTTAGATACACAAACACAAACAAAACCTACGTTACGACCAATAGGCCCTCATCAGGGACAACAATACTGAACTAACAAATCAACATATAAGGACAAAATGGTCAACTTATCTGATACTAGACCCAGTCTGTCTAAGCGACCGGTTGGGCCAGATGCTTAAATGAAGGAGGGCAGTCAAACACAAGGTGGCCAGGAGAGCGTAAGAAGTCGAGGGGAATGCTCAGGATAAGCCAATGGTGGCCAAATATGGAAACAGCCAAATAGTGGTCCAGATGGGAGAACAAAGAGAAGTTGATATAAGCCGGGAGGGCGTGAGATTAATATAGGAAGTGGGGGGGGGGGTGGGGTTGGGGGGGGGGAGAACTGATAGAAGAAATGGGAGAGGGGGGCAAAGGAAGATAAATAGATGGGGGGCAGTGTGAGGTTTTAAGAAAAGGTATAGACGATATTAATGCCATGCGTTTGGAGACGATAAGTATATTCTCAAGGGCGAATCGATGACGATCGTCAGAGAAGCAAGAAACTAGACCAGTGCCACAACCTCAGCCTTACCCCGGTGCTCAGGACCCTAGCCAGGGTCAGGCAAGACACACTGATCAGAGAATGTTAGCCAGGTTCAGACAAAACACACTGATCAGAGAATGTTAGCCAGGTTCAGACAAAACACACTGATCAGAGAATGTTAACCAGGTTCAGACAAAACACACTGATCAGAGAATGTTAGCCAGGTTCAGACAAAACACACTAATCAGAGAATGTTAGCCAGGTTCAGACAAAACACACTGATCAGAGAATGTTAACCAGGTTCAGACAAAACACACTGATCAGAGAATGTTAGCCAGGTTCAGACAAAACACACTGATCAGAGAATGTTAGCCAGTTTCAGACAAAACACACTGATCAGAGAATGTTAGCCAGGTTCAGACAAAACACACTGATCAGAGAATGTTAGCCAGGTTCAGACAAAACACACTGATCAGAGAATGTTAGCCAGGTTCAGACAAAACACACTGATCAGAGAATGTTAATCAGGTTCAGACAAAACACACTGATCAGAGAATGTTAACCAGGTTCAGACAAAACACACTGATCAGAGAATGTTAGCCAGGTTCAGACAAAACACACTGATCAGAGAATGTTAACCAGGTTCGGACAGAACACACTGCTGATCAGAGAATGTTAGCCAGGTTCAGACAAAACACACTGATCAGAGAATGTTAGCCAGGTTCAGACAAAACACACTGATCAGAGAATGTTAGCCAGGTTCAGACAAAACACACTGATCAGAGAATGTTATCCAGGTTCAGACAAAACACACTGATCAGAGAATGTTAGCCAGGTTCAGACAAAACACACTGATCAGAGAATGTTAACCAGGTTCAGACAAAACACACTGATCAGAGAATGTTAGCCAGGTTCAGACAAAACACACTGATCAGAGAATGTTAGCCAGGTTCAGACAAAACACACTGATCAGAGAATGTTAGCCAGGTTCAGACAAAACACATTGATCAGAGAATGTTAGCCAGGTTCAGACAAAACACACTGATCAGAGAATGTTAGCCAGGTTCAGACAAAACACACTGATCAGAGACTGTTAACCAGTTTCAGACAAAACACACTGATCAGAGAATGCTAGCCAGGTTCAGACAAAACACACTGATTAGAGAATGTTAGCCAGGTTCAGACAAAACACACTGATCAGAGAATGTTATCCAGGTTCAGACAAAACACACTGATCAGAGAATGTTAACCAGGTTCAGACAAAACACACTGCTGATCAGAGAATGTTAACCAGGTTCAGACAAAACACACTGATCAGAGAATGTTAGCCAGGTTCAGACAAAACACACTGATCAGAGAATGTTAGCCAGGTTCAGACAAAACACACTGATCAGAGAATGTTATCCAGGTTCAGACAAAACACACTGATCAAAGAATGTTAGCCAGGTTCAGACAAAACACACTGATCAGAGAATGTTAACCAGGTTCAGACAAAACACACTGATCAGAGAATGTTAGCCAGGTTCAGACAAAACACACTGATCAGAGAATGTTAACCAGGTTCAGACAAAACACACTGATCAGAGAATGTTAGCCAGGTTCAGACAAAACACACTGATCAGAGAATGTTAGCCAGGCTCAGACAAAACACACTGATCAGAGAATGTTAGCCAGGCTCAGACAAAACACACTGATCAGAGAATGTTAGCCAGGTTCAGACAAAACACACTGATCGGAGAATGTTAGCCAGGTTCAGACAAAACACACTGATCAGAGAATGTTAACCAGGTTCAGACAAAACACACTGATCAGAGAATGTTAACCAGGTTCAGACAAAACACACTGATCAGAGAATGTTAGCCAGGTTCAGACAAAACACACTAATCAGAGAATGTTAGCCAGGTTCAGACAAAACACACTGATCAGAGAATGTTAACCAGGTTCAGACAAAACACACTGATCAGAGAATGTTAGCCAGGTTCAGACAAAACACACTGATCAGAGAATGTTAGCCAGTTTCAGACAAAACACACTGATCAGAGAATGTTAGCCAGGTTCAGACAAAACACACTGATCAGAGAATGTTATCCAGGTTCAGACAAAACACACTGATCAGAGAATGTTAGCCAGGTTCAGACAAAACACACTGATCAGAGAATGTTAACCAGGTTCAGACAAAACACACTGATCAGAGAATGTTAACCAGGTCCAGACAAAACACACTAATCAGAGAATGTTAGCCAGGTTCAGACAAAACACACTGATCAGAGAATGTTAACCAGGTTCAGACAAAACACACTGATCAGAGAATGTTAGCCAGGTTCAGACAAAACACACTGATCAGAGAATGTTAATCAGGTTCAGACAAAACACACTGATCAGAGAATGTTAACCAGGTTCAGACAAAACACACTGATCAGAGAATGTTAGCCAGGTTCAGACAAAACACACTGATCAGAGAATGTTAACCAGGTTCAGACAAAACACACTGATCAGAGAATGTTAGCCAGGTTCAGACAAAACACACTGATCAGAGAATGTTAGCCAGGTTCAGACAAAACACACTAATCAGAGAATGTTAGCCAGGTTCAGACAAAACACACTGATCAGAGAATGTTAGCCAGGTTCAGACAAAACACACTGATCGGAGAATGTTAGCCAGGTTCAGACAAAACACACTGATCAGAGAATGTTAGCCAGGTTCAGACAAAACACACTGATTAGAGAATGTTAGCCAGGTTCAGACAAAACACACTGATCAGAGAATGTTAGCCAGGTTCAGACAAAACACACTGATCAGAGAATGTTAACCAGGTTCAGACAAAACACACTGATCAGAGAATGTTAACCAGGTTCAGGAGGAATATGCTAGCCAAGACCATCACATGACCACCTCGTTGGTCGTCCTGGAAACGAGCTGTTGTCGAGGACAACAGTCTGGCTAACAAGGTAAGGTGCGACGTGATCTCCGTAGTAGTGAGTGACACGCAGATGAAGCCAAGCATAGCACAAGCGCCTGGAGGATACCGGTACACCTTCACCAGCACGCTAGGGATGTGAAGAAAGCTACTGTAACCCGTCACTTAACGCCCTTTTTAGGGCACACATAAGAGTAACCTACTCATTGGGGCATTCGAAACAACAACAGAAATCTGCATACTTTTCAATGTTCACCCTTTGACATAGCGTCGCTACATACTTTTCAATATTCACCCTTTGACATAGCGTCGCTACATACTTTTCAATGTTCACCCTTTGACATAACGTCGCTACATACTTTTCTGTCATACCTGTGTTAAACGCTGTGGGGGTTAAGGTTAAAAAAAAATTAATTAACGAAGTTCTGGTTGCTATAAAAATATCGATAGCAAGACAGGAGGACAGAGAGGGTCAATCCCCTTCCACATCTGGCATTTCGTAAATCAGCCCTCGGACGTCTCAACGTTTTCTTACCTGCTGATGTCTCTGAGACTGGGAGAAGAGCTGTTTTATGTGAAAGTGAACAGCTGGAATATGCTGTAGATTGAAAATGGGGCGGTATTGAAGAAGGTGCTAGCTGTCTTCTGAGTTATCTCATTGACTTTTTTAGCAAAACTGTTAAGAAAATCTGTGAAATGTATAGCGTCAGAGGCGAATCCAGATTTTGTAAATGGCTGTAGGGCTGCATTTAGATATAGGTACCGGAGTGCCTGCATCCTGAATCAACTCCAGTCGAATTAGATTATCATCCTGCTACTGGTTCAAGGTAGCTCGGGACGAGAGACTGATGCCGGTGGCATACACAGTTGCTTCTAAATCCAGATAGAACGTCTTATCATGTCGCCATCATGGGCAAATAACGAACTATATGTCATTGTATTGCTTGCTACTTTATATCCATATTATCCGAGTGTTTGCGGGCCCATAAAGGGAAGCAAATAATAGAAAACTTAAACCTGCCAAGCATTCGTTAGAAAGGGTACTAACAAGGATTGGGCATGAGGCCGGCTTTCTCTTCCTGTAGAAACGTCTTCAACAAATAAGGATAAGTAATCTAAGAATAAAAAAGTATTCCAAAAGTCGAGGGCAAAGGGCGTGATGCAGAGAGGGCCACAATGAATGCGCATCACTGACCTGTCCGTTTTTTGTCCAGGGGAGCTGGAGACAAACATAGCGGAAACAAGGACATCGTGGACAGAGCTTGAACGGATGTCCCTGTACCCCACCGGGGTCTGATAAGTTTTGATTGATTGATTGTCATCCATATTGCTCGTCTGAGTGGCAGAGTTGTCACGCGCATCAGATAGACAAGCTTCATTCCTCGATCTCAGAACGCTGCAGTTCTATCAGCTATATCATGGTACCTGACTTAGGTAAGATAAGGCAGGGATTTAGTCATCACACCTCAGTAAACGCTGCAGTTCTATCAGCTATATAATGGTACCTGACTTAGGTAAGATAAGGCAGGGATTTAGTCATCACACCTCAGTAAACGCTGCAGTTCTATCAGCTATATAATGGTACCTGACTTAGGTAAGACAAGGCAGGGATTTAGTCATCACACCTCAGTAAACGCTACGATCGGCCGAATCCGATGAACTCGATATGCTCTGAATCCAATAGGGCCGTCTCTGCTATTTACCTGCATTCACGTTTGTGTGGTCTCTGTGTGGGCCATTTACAAATTGTTGAGACTAATTTAAGACATTAGTGGGAGGACTGAGACGCTAGTTTGGTCAGGCACAACATACTGACCAGGACGTCGCGTTGGGGTCAGGCACAACATACTGACCAGGACGTCGCGTCAGGGTCAGGCACAACATACTGACCAGGACATCGCGTCGTGTTCAGGGTCAGGCACAACATACTGACCAGGACGTCGCGTCGGGTTCAGGTTCAGGCACAACATACTGCCCAGGACGTCGCGTCGGGTTCAGGGTCAGGCACAACATACTGACCAGGACGTCGCGTCAGAGTCAGGCACAACATAATAACAAGGACGTCGCGTCGGGTTCAGGTACAAAATACGGACCAGGACGTCGCGTCAGAGTCAGGCACAACACACTGATTAGGACGTCGCGTCAGGGTCAGGCATAACATACTGACCAGGACGTCGCGTCAGGGTCAGGCACAACATACTGACCAGGACGTCGTGTCGGGTTCAGGCACAAAATACTGACCAGGACGTCGCGTCAGGGTCAGGCACAACATACTGACCAGGACGTCGCGTCGGGTTTAGGGTCAGGCACAACATACTGACCAGGATGTCGCGTCAGGGTCACACACAACACACTGACCAGGACGTCGCGTCGGGTTCAGGGTCAGGCACAACATACTGACGAGGACGTCGCGTTTCCTGTGAACAAGCTGTTTTTTTAAAATGCAGTCTGTCTGACGAGATATAGCTGGACGTGATGCCCCATAGCAGTGAGCGTCACACTTATGAAGTCAAGCATAGCATACCCGCCTGGAGGACCACGACACACTTTAATCAGCACGCTCGGGATGTAAGGAAAGCTACAACATCCAGCCACTTAACTCGCTTTTCAGAGAGCACAACAGAATACACTTACTCATTGTGGGCATTAAACGTGACATTTAATGTAAAATGGTTAGCCCGAGACGTGATATATTGAATGTAAAATAGTTAGCCCGAGACGTGACATTAAATGTAAAATGGTTAGCCCGAGACATAACATTTAATGTAAAATGGTTAGCCCGAGACGTGACATTAAATGTAAAATGGTTAGCCCGAGACGTGACATTAAATGTAAAATGGTTATCCTGAGACGTGACATATTGAATGTAACAGGGTTAACCTGAGACGTGACATATTGAATGTAAAATGGTTAACCTGCGACGTGACATATGAAATGTAAAATAGTTAGCATGAAACGTGACATATTGAATGTAAAATGGTTGGCCTGAGACGTGACATTGAATGTAAAATGGCTAACATGAGACGTGACATATTACATCCTGTACCGCCTTTTGCTCATCCACAGACTGCACAAACAGCAGCACCTCTCATCGTTGGGCCCCCTTCCTAGGGGGCGGGTCTACAGGCCTCGACCCAAACGCCATCAAGTTGATTCACTGCATCTACTGCAAAGACTGTCGCATGGACAAGCAGGCTCCGCCTGGGACTTCGCTGCCGCACTTGTCTCATGCTCATGCCGGAGCCATACTAGAGGGCTGCCCCGGCGCGGCCATCGCCAGCTCCTTACAGGCGCCCGTTGTGGGGGCGCCACCCAGGACACCGCCTGATCACGCATCTATACAGAGTAGCATGGACAAGAACAAAGAAAGTAAGTCATTCACTTGTCTAATACCGGGTATCCTTTCTACAGTAGAAGACTCTCCAACTTGTGTGATGTAGTAGTGGTAATAGTAGTAATAATTATAGTAGTAGTAGTAGTAGTGGTAGTAGTAGTAAGGGTAGTAGTGGTAGTAGTAATAATAGCAGGAACAGAACCAGTAGTAGTAGTAATAATAGTAGTAGTAGTAGTAGTACTAGTAGTAATAGTAATAATAATAATAGTAGTAGTAATAGCAGCAGCAATACCAGAAGTAGTAGTAATAATAGTAGTTGCCCATCGCAAGCGAAAATGGCGACAGCATCAGACTGGCAAATGTGCTCTCTGATGACTGTAAAGACCAATCCTGGAATGACACACCCTCTCACATTCTGAGACGTCATAACAACATTAATTTAAACCAAGTAAATATATATTTTTTTTTGGTTCTAGTTTTTGTAACCACAGGAGTTAAATTTTGTAAGATTAACAGGTCGCATAGTTGTCCCGAGTGGTCCGTCGGAGTCTTTGTGTATGACAAGGTCAAGAATATCACCACTACCCTACATAGAGCATGTCTTAAGAGCCGACTAACTGTGTGGCATGACATAACCTGCACTTTGCAGATGACATGTTGTTGAAGGAATGCCCACAATGGGTAGATTTGCCCCAAAAAGTCCTAACAATTACGTTTAGTGGCGGTTTGTTGTAGCTTTCCTGACATCCCGAGTGTGCAATTAGGAAAGATGAAATACTTTTAGACCTGATACAATATAGGTATGTACTTACTTACTTACTTAGTCGCTCCTCCTCTACCGTGAGGTGTAGAGGTTTGCCAAAGAGAACGCCACCCTGCTCTATCCGCCGTCTTTTTCCTGGCCTCTTTCCAATCCAGCCCTCTATCACTTAGGGACTGTCGTATGTTGTCTTCCCAACGTACTTTGGGACGTCCTCGGGGTCTGCGTCCTTGACTTTTGATCTCCCATGACCGCTTTGGTATCCGATCTTCTTCCATTCTACAGACATGGCCAAACCACTGTAGTTGGGACTGCTCCACTCGTGTCTGCAGGGGTTGAACTTCAAGATTGCTACGTATTGTCTGGTTACGGATCTTGTCCCTTTTCGTCACCTGAACCGCCTTTCTTAGGTACCTCCTGAAGTTTGTAATTGCCTTTCTTGGGCTGTAGTCATTGCCCATGACTCACATCCATATGTGTATAGGTATGTACATTACAATAAAGAATATGTTACACCTATTTGGGGAAGCAGGGGCCACGAAGATAGTTCTCCAGCCTGTTAACTTCACTCCCCCCCTGGTCAAATATTCGTGAAACACAGGCCCAATTCTGAATATTGCTCCCTAACCAGCTTTTCGAGTCGAAATGTTACAGAACGATCCTTAAAATACCCTGGACAGAGAAAAAAAAACAAATGTAAATATTCAGCAAGAGTTGAGCATAGAGGAGAACTGGTTTATCAATTCCATTTTTTGCTAGAAAATGCAAATACTTTGGTCACATCAAGAGACACAACGGTCTTGAGAGAACGGTGATGGAAGGTATGGTGCCAGGCAAAAGAGGAAGGGGTAGACGATGGCACCAAGATATCCAGGAGTGCCTGGGTATGACTGTGGCGGAGGCTGGAGTTTTGGCAGGAGAACGAGTTTCTTTCAGACAGACTGTGATGGGAGCGACGTTCTACAAAGGGTATGCTACATGATGATGATGAACCAGCTTTTAAGTGAGGCTTTATTGCAGTGGTTTTTTGCATGGTGAGGTTGCCAGCCCCATACACAACCTCCTTTAACTATCTGTCTGTCTGTCTATTGTCTGTATGCCTGGTGCGTCCACCCGTCTCTTACTGCTTACCTTGCCTTATCTTATCGTATCTAACCGTACGGTAACTTACTTTAGCTTAGCTTACCTTATTTGTTCTTATCTATCTTATCTTACCTCACTTTACCTTACCTTATATTAGCTTAACATACCTTACTTTACCTTACCTTACCTTAACTTGAAGTATATAACCTTACTTCACCTTACCTTAGCTTATCATACCTTACTTACCTTACTTTACTTTACTTTAGATTACCTTACCTTAACTTGTAGTATATAACCTTACCTTACTTTAACTTAAGTTAACGTATATAACCTATCCTTTCCTTACCTTAAGCTTTAGAAAATCCCTTACCTAGCCTTTCCTTTCCTTATCTTACCTTAACTTGTAGTATATAACCTTACCTTACCTTGTAGTATATAACCTAACTTTACCTTATCTTACCCTAACTTGTAGTATATATCCTTACCTTGCGTTACCTTACTTTAACGTGTATATCATCTAACCTTATCTTACCTTACCTTAACTTGTAGTATATAACCTTACCTTAGCTAACTTAATCTTCCTTTTTTTAAATCTTATCTTAGCTTAGCTTACCTTACTTTATCGTATCTAACCTTGCATGACCTTACGTTACTCTATCTTATCTTACCTTATTTTTCCTTGCCCTGCCCTACCTTGCCTTGCCTTGTCTAATCTAATTTTGTGAAGGACCTTATTTCTTTCCTCTGTACTCAACAGTTTCACCGTTCGAACCGTAGGTCAAGGACATTTCATTGTAGACAGCTTTAGGTCGGCGAAACATTTCTGTTTACTAACCTCTTGGTCGTCTGTGGTTCGAGTTCTCTAATCTTCACATTTACACTTGTCTTCAGAGAAAAACATTTACACAGTAATACCTCAGATAACCGTCACTTCTCACATAAACATCTACACGTCACTTCTCACATAAACATCTACACGTCACTTCTCACATAAACATCTACACTTCACTTATCACATAAACATCTACACTTCACTTCTCACATAAACATCTACACCACGTCAATTCTCACATACACAAATACACGTCACTTGTCACATAAGCATATACACGCCACTTGTCACATAAACATCTACACGTCACTTCTCACATAAACACCTACACGTCACTTCTCACATAAACATATACACCACGTCACTTCTCACATGAACATCTACACGTCACTTCTCACATAAACATCTACACGTCACTTCTCACATAAACATATACACCACGTCACTTCTCACATAAACATCTACACGTCACTTCTCACATAAACATCTACACGTCACTTCTCACATCTACTCGTCACTTCTCACATACACATATACACGTCACTTGTCACATAAACATATACACGTCACTTGTCACATAAACATCTACACGTCACTTCTCACATAAACATCTACACGTCACTTCTCACATAAACATCTACACGTCACTTCTCACATAAACATCTACACGTCACTTCTCACATAAACATGTACACGTCACTTCTCACATAAACATCTACACCACGTCACTTCTCACATAAACATCTACACGTCACTTCTCACATAAAACATCTACACGTCACTTCTCACATAAACATCTACACGTCACTTCTCACATAAAACATCTACACGTCACTTCTCACATAAACATCTACACGTCACTTCTCACATAAACATCTACACGTCACTTCTCACATAAACATCTACACGTCACTTCTCACATAAAGATCTACACGTAACTTCTCACATAAACATCTACACGTCACTTCTCACATAAACATCTACACGTCATTTCTCACATAAACATCTACACGTCACTTCTCACATAAACATCTACACCACGTCACTTCTCACATAAACATCTACACGTCACTTCTCACATAAACATCTACACCACGTCACGTCCTTGCCCAAACCTATCCTTATAGACTAAGATGTTCCAGCTCTCTCCCACTAAGCCCACTAACCACGCCTTTCATGATTTAGAATGAGAAAAGCAGAAGATCTGAGAAAACAGCATTTATTAGCGCGTCTGCTGTGGAAACTCGTAAGGAGCTAATATTGGATGCTTCGAGCCACTGTTGATTATACACACCAAACCTGTTTCCATGTGTAGCTTACACCTAATTTGCTTGTTTATGCCATTGGTTTTTTTTGTGTGTGTGCAAAAGGAAACACTTTTCAGACGTATGTGTGTGTGTTATATATACATATATATATATATAAAATAAAATGTCTATTAGTAGTGTGGTAGATCGTTCGCTTCTCGCTGAAAAGCTACCGGGTTTGATGGCCGTTATCATCGGCACACACTCCTGTTGACTCCGCTGTAAATGGGTACCGGGCTAATTGTTAGAGAAGGAAGGGCAACTAGGAAAGGAACTGGCCGCCCTATTTCGCGTATAGCTGAGTCCTAGTGACATGAAGCCTCTAATACTTCCATCTCGATGGCAGTGTCTGCTACGGGGACTTCATACACGTACGCGAGCGCGTATACACACACATACATACACACACACATATATATATATATAGATTGAGAGAGAGAGAGGGGGGGGGAGACGTAAAGAGAGAGGATTGACTTAACTTGAATTGGTTGATGTTCCTTTGACATCGGGCCTAGAGGTTGTTTTTTCTGGAATTCTTGTGAAGTAAAGTTGTTACATTATGGTGTTAGCATGATCAATTTCCAAAACTCCTTTAGTTGGATCGCATCTAGCAGGTTACAGTGTAATTCTTCTTTTCTCCCCTTTGACCCGGTAACACGCGATCGAACAGTTGTTCTTGTTCGAGGCTTCTCGTGATGAGTTCTTAACTCCTAACGATGTTTACCTGGCAGATTACAGCCGCTCTTCTTATTTCCCGAGGCAGACTCAATACAATATACCCGGGTCTTCCTTATGCAGTGTTATGCGAGGCTGCTCTGTAAGCTCACCACTATGGGGATTGCAATGTCAGTCTCCACCTCGTTGGCCGAGCTGCTGTCTCCAGGAGCACAGAGAAGGCGTGAGGCTGGTCTTGGTCAATACAGTTCTCATCACAGTGACGCTAGTCATGGCACGGCCGTCTAGTTTTCCTATGCGTATTCACAACGCAACCAGTGGCGGCTCGTGGATTTTATTCTGGTGGGGCTCTACCATAGAAAATATAACAAACAGAGCATTGATAAATCTATATAGCAAAGTATGTTACTCGCCATCTTTCTAGCCACTACTCAAACTTTCGGCGATGTTACATTTTCCAAGTTGAACACTGGTAACACTGTGTTTGGTTTGTTGATTTTTCATGTTTTAAAAAACAAATTTCCTGACGATGTACTAGGTCACACACACCTTCCTTTGCCCAACTGTCATCACCTCTAAACAGTAAACATACCAAACAAAACAGAGCGTTTTTCTTGTCACAGCCACATAGCCAGGAAATCATGGCATACATAGAAGCATCAAATATGTGTGTAACTGCACCTTGACTCACGTGCAGATTGTTTTTGTTCAATATCCAATTTAGGCATTGGACGACCACTGTCTTTTAATTTAATTTTCTCTGGTAAGCTCAGAGAGCTAAACGCGCCTTGTTTTAATTACCGAACACGCATTTCAAACCAATAAATACACGCCTGAACTATGAAGCCAGGCCTGGCCAGGGCTCCCGCTAATGAGTCCAGATTGGCTATGAACCCAGGAAGTTCAGCGGGAGTTGCGTCGCTTTTTTAGTTATGGCATCTGATTGAATTTAAGAGCGAATGTGAACTGAGCCCTGGCCTTCTCTATACAGTATGCTGCTGTAGAAGTCTTACTGGCTTCGGCAATAATTAGATATATATTCAAAGTATTAGGTGCATAGTTAATAATTAGTATTATTTATTACGATTTCAAAAATATATCGCTTAGTATAAACAACGGGGGGGGGGGGGGGTAGCGGCGTTAAGCCCACAGGAACCGGCCGACAATAAACGCAAGTGTAATGTTTCGTATATTTTCCGATTTGTGAATCTACTTCTATTAGTTATCAATTTCCATTCTGTCTGTATTTCCAACTGTTTATGTGGAAATGTGATTGGCTGGTCGAATCACGTGATGTTATCATAAGTGAGCCAAAGTCGCGCTTGGCGCAAGACACTGTAAAACGAGGACCTGCCCGGGATATTTATGAAATAACGTAGCTCAAAAGGTGAGACAGTTCTGAATTTGATTGAAGCGTCTATGAGTTGATCGGGTGGAAAGGGGATGGAGTGAGCCGATGGGTAGGAGGGGGTGGGGAATGGGTTATGGCCTAATTTGCTTGCATTCAATTCAAAGCTTGGCGCTGGAGACTTCAATGTGTGAGACGTTGCATGCGATAATAATGGAAGTCATTAACACAGTTCTGAGTCTGAAACAAGCATGAACAAGTAGAGGGGGGTAAGAAGAGGCTATGTTAGGAGGAGGTGATGATCTCGGGGGTGACTGGCGGTTTGGAAAGGGGGGATGAGGGGGGAGGGGAGATATGCGGATTGGAGGCTAGTGGAGAGTACAATGGTGTAGAGGGAGGTGATTGCGGGAGTGGGAGGACGTTTAATTGTTAAACTGATGTTGTGTATTTCATATTATACAGTTCGACTGACGGGCAGATGATCTCCACGCGTCTGCTAGTGTTCTGCTAATTAAACACACATGACGGCTATATATTAACTCCCCTTCGTGCATGCACTTTCTTCCTCGTAACACCTCACAGACCGCTATTCACACAGGCCCATCATGTTGTGTGTAGAATAGCCTTCAAAATGCGAGAGTTCTACCACAGATAGGAGATAGGAGTATGATGCTTTAACTTGGCTTTTATTCAGTTATAGATCCATAGGACGGAACTGTTTCTTGAGAGCTTTATTTGTACACAGATCCGTCTCTTGAGAGCTGTATTTGTACACAGAGTTGTTTGTTGAGAGCTTTATTCATACACAGTGATGTCTCTTGAAATCTTTATTCGTACACAGAGCTGTCTCTTGAAATCTTTATTCGTACACAGAGCTGTCTCTTGAAATCGTTATTCGTACACAGAGCTGTCTCTTGAAATCTTTATTCGTACACAGAGCTGTCTCTTGAGAGCTTTATTCGTACACAGAGCTGTCTCTTGAGAGCTTTTTTCGTACACAGCTTTCGCTGATCTTCTTGAGACTGTTTGTCCGAAAACGATGCGTCTCTGATCTCGTGAGAATAAGTCAAAGTAACCGTAGTCATTTTTCTTTGTTTCCAGTCGAAAGAAGATGTCATTTTCTGTTGATTTATTTATTCCTCTCGTATATACTAGTTGTTTTTTTTTGTTTATTTTTAACGATCATTGGGATGATTAATCCAGTTGCATGTATCTATTTGATGATTTATAGGGCTGATAAATAAAGACCTGTTCCCCATGAGCTGTAGAGGCTAGGTGTTTGTAAATATTAGCAGCGATAGAAAAAGAAAACAACCTAACCCCTACCAATGTATAGTGCGAATGTCTTGATCATCAGAAGACCCATCAACCTCTTCTCCTTCCTGTTCTTGTTTTTCTTCTTCGGCGATCGTCCGACATCCAAGCCGCACGGTCATACACACTAAATGTGAAAAACTGCACAACAGTTGAAATAGGGAACAACCAACTGGCAAAGGCTGATAAAGGTAGAGCTATAAATGATTGATGATATCAGGTGAAAGATTAACGGGAATCTGTGATATCGCAGCCTCGCTGTAAATTACTACACACAGTTCTTTTCAGGACGAACCCCAAAGAAGCTGCGTCGCCCTGGAAACAGTCTGCGCTAGTGTAGTCTGACTAAGAGAATAGGAATCGCAATGTGAAGGGAAGCCAGACACCCAAATAAGCCAGCTAAAATCGAAAGTTTCGGGCCGAATGAAGTAGATATCGAGGCTTCCTTGTACATTATTGTACAACGTTCTATTCAAGACGAACCCCGAAGAAGTTGCGTCGATTGGATCGTGATGGTTGTGAGAACTGAAGCCCGTACCTTTACCGTGAAAAACGAGGGCTCTACCACTAGACTATAATCAGACGCTCTTTTTGTTTGTATATGTGTCTATATGTATGCTCACATCTCCTCCTTCTCATCCTTCCAAATATATGTGTATTGTGGGAAGGAAGATTAACAACTGCTCAGGCAAAACATACTCATCAGACATGTTAGTCAGGGTCAGGCAAAATATACTCATCAGACATGTTAGTCAGGGTCAGGCAAAATATACTCATCAGACATGTTAGGGTCAGGCAAAATATACTCATCAGACAAGTTAGTCAGGGTCAGGCAAAATATACTCATCAGACATGTTAGTCAGGGTCAGGCAAAATATACTCATCAGACATGATAGTCAGGGTCAGGCAAAACATACTCATCAGACATGTTAGTCAGGGTCAGGCAAAATATACTCATCAGACATGTTAGTCAGGGTCAGGCAAAATATACTCATCAGACATGTTAGGGTCAGGCAAAATATACTCATCAGACATGTTAGTCAGGGTCAGGCAAAATATACTCATCAGACATGTTAGTCAGGGTCAGGCAAAATATACTCATCAGACATGTTAGTCAGGGTCAGGCAAAATATACTCATCAGACATGTTAGTCAGGGTGAGGCAAAATATACTCATCAGACATGTTAGTCAGGGTGAGGCAAAATATACTCATCAGACATGTTAGTCAGGGTGAGGCAAAATATACTCATCAGACATGTTAGTCAAGGTGAGGCAAAATATACTCATCAGACATGTTAGTCAGGGTCAGGCAAAATATACTCATCAGACATGTTAGTTAGGGTCAGGCAAAATATACTCATCAGACATGTTAGTTAGGGTCAGGCAAAATATACTCATCAGACATGTTAGTTAGGGTCAGGCAAAATATACTCATCAGACATGTTAGTTAGGGTCAGGCAAAATATACTCATCAGACATGTTAGTTAGGGTCAGGCAAAATATACTCATCAGACATGTTAGTTAGGGTCAGGCAAAATATACTCATCAGACATGTTAGGGTCAGGCAAAATATACTCATCAGACATGTTAGTCAGGGTCAGGCAAAATATACTCATCAGACATGTTAGACAGGGTCAGGCAAAATATACTCATCAGACATGTTAGGGTCAGGCAAAATATACTCATCAGACATGTTCGGGTCAGGCAAAATATACTCATCAGACATGTTAGTCAGGGTCAGGCAAAATATACTCATCAGACATGTTAGTCAGGGTCAGACAAAATAAACTCATCAGACATGTTAGTCAGGGTGAGGCAAAATATACTCATCAGACATGTTAGTCAGGGTGAGGCAAAATATACTCATCAGACATGTTAGTCAGGGTGAGGCAAAATATACTCATCAGACATGTTAGTCAGGGTCAGACAAAATAAACTCATCAGACATGTTAGTCAGGGTGAGGCAAAATATACTCATCAGACATGTTAGTCAGGGTGAGGCAAAATATACTCATCAGACATGTTAGTCAGGGTGAGGCAAAATATACTCATCAGACATGTTAGTCAGGGTCAGGCAAAATATACTCATCAAACATGTTAGTCAGGGTCAGGCAAAATATACTCGTCAGTCGTGTTAGTCAGGGTCAGGCAAAACATACTCATCAGACATGTTAGTCAGGGTCAGGCAAAACGTACTGGCCAAGACCCTTACCTAGAAACGGGCTGTTTTTATTACAGCCTGGCTAACGTGGTGGGGGATCGACGTGAGTGACACGTAGTAGTGAGTGACACGCAGATGAGGCCAAATATAGGACAACCGGCTAAAGGACCCCGGTCCACCTTCATCAGCACGCTCGGGATGTGAGGGAAGCTTGCAACCCACCACTTAACGTCCCTTTCAGGGCGCACAAAAGAGTAGACCTACTCATTGTGGGCATTCACAAACAACAGTATATGCGTATTGTTGTGTCTTTCGATGCTTGCTTAGTTTATGTGATGTGTTCCTGTTTACGTCTGTGTGTCTCTACATAATTGCCCGTTTCTTAGTCGGTCCACTCTATTTCATAACAGGCATACCCTGACTGGCACGTCCCTGGCAATGTTTGCGAATGACTGCTAGCTTAAACTGCTTATTTTACATCATGTCTTTTTTCTGTTTGGGATTTGTTAGTTGTTCTCATCTGTTCTCTATCCCTGGCTAAGACATTGTGACCGTAACGAAGGTGTCGTTTCGTTTTTATCTTGGGGCGGTCACCGAGTCATTACCTATATCTGTTTGCCGACTATTAGTAGTAGTTTAGTAGAAGTAGTAGTAGTAGTAGTAGTAGTAGTAGTAGTAGTAGTAGTAGTAGTAGTAGTAGTGATATCATCATGTAGCATGTCCTTTGTAGAACGTCGCTCCCATCACAGTCTGAAAGAAACTCGTTCTCTTGCCACAACTCCAGCTTCCGCCACTGTCATACTCAGGCACTCCTGGATATCCTGGTGCCATCGTCTTCTTGGGCTACCCCTTCCTCTTTTGCCTGGCACCACACCTTCCATCGCTGTTCTCTCGAGACCGTTGTGTCTTTTGATGTGACCAAAGTATTTGCATTTTCTGGTAACAATATTGAAAGTATTATTATTATTGTTTTTTTATTGAAAATATTTACAAAAAATTAATTTTAAAACTGTCAGTACGACATTTCCCAATTGGTAGGGTTAGTCAAGTGGTGTTTTAGGCTGAGGACTACAGGCCGCTTCGCCACTGCTGTCGCCACGTCGTGTGCTGGCTGTGTTTGTTTATGTCACACTCAACAGAAGAAACAACATGTACCATACCGGGATTCGAACAGCTGCCCTCCTTGAAGGTAGGCAGGCTTCGAAACCATTCGGCCACGCGCTCCTCTATATTATTAGTAAGCAGCAGTAATAGCAGTAGTAGGCGTTGTTGTATTAATAGTATTACAATAACATTACATTGGTTACAATTAATACTGTATGTATCTCCAACCCGTTCTCGCCCCCCCCCCCTTTTTGTGCATGTGTGCGCATTGGTCTTATTTCTCTATTCTCCAAGCAGTGTGCGTTGGTCTTATTTCTCCATTCTCCAAGACAGTGTGCGTTGGTCTTATTTCTCTATTCTCAAGACAGTGTGCATTGGTCTTATTTCTCTATTCTCCAAGCAGTGTGCGTTGGTCTTATTTCTCTATTCTCCAAGCAGTGTGCGTTGGTCTTATTTCTCCATTCTCCAAGACAGTGTGCGTTGGTCTTATTTCTCTATTCTCCAAGACAGTGTGCATTGGTCTTATTTCTCTATTCTCCAAGCAGTGTGCGTTGGTCTTATTTCTCCATTCTCCAAGACAGTGTGCGTTGGTCTTATTTCTCTATTCTCAAGACAGTGTGCATTGGTCTTATTTCTCTATTCTCCAAGCAGTGTGCGTTGGTCTTATTTCTCCATTCTCCAAGACAGTGTGCGTTGGTCTTATTTCTCTATTCTCAAGACAGTGTGCATTGGTCTTATTTCTCTATTCTTCAAGCAGTGTGCGTTGGTCTTATTTCTCTATTCTCCAAGCAGTGTGCGTTGGTCTTATTTCTCCATTCTCCAAGACAGTGTGCGTTGGTCTTATTTCTCTATTCTCCAAGACAGTGTGCATTGGTCTTATTTCTCTATTCTCCAAGCAGTGTGCGTTGGTCTTATTTCTCTATTCTCCAAGCAGTGTGCGTTGGTCTTATTTCTCCATTCTCCAAGACAGTGTGCATTGGTCTTATTTCTCTATTCTCAAGACAGGGCGCATTGGTCTTATTTCTCTATTCTCCAAGCAGTGTGCGTTGGTCTTATTTCTCCATTCTCCAAGACAGTGTGCATTGGTCTTATTTCTCTATTCTCAAGACAGTGCGCATTGGTCTTATTTCTCTATTCTCCAAGCAGTGTGCGTTGGTCTTATTTCTCCATTCTCCAAGACAGTGTGCATTGGTCTTATTTCTCTATTCTCCAAGCAGTGTGCGTTGGTCTTATTTCTCCATTCTCCAAGACAGTGTGCGTTGGTCTTATTTCTCCATTCTCCAAGACAGTGTGCATTGGTCTTATTTCTTTATTCTCCAAGCAGTGTGCGTTGGTCTTATTTCTCCATTCTCCAAGACAGTGTGCGTTGGTCTTATTTCTCCATTCTCCAAAACAGTGTGCATTGGTCTGATTTCTCTATTCTCCAAGCAGTGTGCGTTGGTCTTATTTCTCCATTCTCCAAGACAGTGTGCGTTGGTCTTATTTCTCCATTCTCCAAGACAGTGTGCATTGGTCTGATTTCTCTATTCTCCAAGACAGTGCGCATTGGTCTTATTTCTCTATTCTCCAAACAGTGTGCGTTGGTCTTATTTCTCCATTCTCCAAGACAGTGTGCATTGGTCTTATTTCTCTATTCTCCAAGACAGTGTGCATTGAACTATGTTTTTATTAAGCGCTTGTCGGGCTCGACTATATTGTAAGTGTCTGCTTTCTCCTGCATTTTCTAAGAGTTAGTTTTCCCAAGTAACGGCCGGTGCTGTAGTTGGGGAGCGAACCCAGCACCTTCGGATTGTGAGCCGTGTCACTTAACCACTAGGCCACGCCGTCCTCATGGACCCCTTGTAAACCACGACACTCCTTTTGTACCATGCACCCTCATGTTGGATCCATGCCCTCTTTTGGGCCATTACCCTCTTTTGGGTCATTGTCCTCTTTTGGTCCATTGCCCTCTTATGGACCATTTCCCTCATTTGGACCATTATCCTCTTTTGGGCCATTACCCTCTTTTGGATCATTGACCTGTTTTGGACCATTCCCCTCTTTTGTATCATTGACCTCTTTTGGATCATTACCCTCTTTAGAGCCATTGCCCGCTTTTGTACCATTGCCCTCTTTTGGACCATTGACCTCTTTTGAAACCCTGGCTAAAATAGCCGCTGTACTCCCCTCTCGAAAGCCTTGTATACGCGACAGTTCTTCTCCACCCCCACATATCTAAATGTTTAACATTTCAGAGCCTCCCTTATTCCCAACCATGACTAAAACGTTGCACACCTCGAGCGTTTACAGAATGCCCGGCCGAGAGCTCTTTAGTCACTACAGAGATGCCAGCACTTAGCCTGTTTTTCCGTTACCTTGTGCGCCAGGGGCATTTCTTGTCGGCCGAGCTGAACGCTTGTCTAGAACGACTAGCTGGCATTCCTAGGTAGCTTTTTGATAGTATCAGTTTCGTATCTATCCTGCCTTCCGTGATGTGAAATTGTTATAACATAAAGCTTCTTCTTCCTCTTCTTTCTTCTTTTTGCTGCTGCTGCTAATACTACTACTTTATCTTTTTCTGTTACCACTACTACTATTACTATTACTACTACTAATATTATTACTACTACTACTACTATTACTACTACTGTTACTATAGCTATTACTACTACTACTACTACTATTACCACTGCTACTATTACTGCTACTACTACTGTTACTATTACAACTATTACTACTGCTACTACTACTATTACTGCAACTTCTACTGCTACTACTACATTTGCTGCTACTACTACTGCTACTACTACTATTACTGCTACTCCTACTATTACTGCTACTACTACTATTACTGCTACTACTACTGCTACTACTATTACTGATATTACTACTATTACTACTACTATTACTGCTAATACTACTATTACTGCTACTACTACTGCTACTATTACTGCTACTACTATTACTACTACTACTACTGCTACTACTACTATTACTGCTACTACTACTATTACTGCTACTCCTACTATTACTGCTACTCCTACTATTACTACTACTACTACTGCTACTCCTACTATTACTGCTACTACTACTATTACTGCTACTACTATTACTGCTACTACTACTGCTACTACTATTACTGAAATTACTACTATAACTACTACTACTACTACTACTGCTACTACTACTATTGCTGCTACTACTACTATTACTATTACTGCTACTACCACTGCTACTAATATTACTGTTATTACTACTATTACTACTACTGCTACAACTATTACTACTGCTACTACTATTACTACTACTACTACTGCTGCTATTACTATTGCTACAACTGCTACTACTACTAGTACCACTTTATTTTCATCTACTACTACTACTACTACTACTACTACTACTACTACTACTACTACTACTACTAGAACCACTAACTTTTTCTTCAACTACCATTACTTCTAATATTACTACTATCACCACCACCACCATCACATTGCAATCTGACATACTATTTCCAGTCCATCTCTGATGGTGTAGACAAGCTCTTTCAATCCATCTCCCGATGTTATGTTATACCATCACTTATAACGTTGTCTTCGGCAACTGTCTTCCACCATACCCTCTTGTATAGTCTATACATCCACATGACCAAAAAACTCAACTGTCTAACAAAGATTTCTTACAACAGTTCCCCCTCCATCCCCAACGTTTTCATGGTATCCGCATGTGTTTCATTCTTTTCTACTGTCAAATCTTCTTCTTTTTCTTCTTCTTTATTTTTTTCCTCTTGAACGTGCGTTTTGCAAAGGACGTTGTGTCGCAGTTTACAGCGAGACGGAAATATCTGCGCCTTACCGAACGACACATCCAATATCGGCTGGCTTTTTTCGGTTTGACTTCCCATTGCAATCCATTTTCTTTTGGCTAGACTACACTAGTGCAGCCTGTTTGTAGGACCGCCACTTGGAGCCCCAATAGTGTCTTAATCAGCTCTGGTTCTCTGGTCCTGACGCAAACAGTCAATGAGTCGCTGGCTGTTCTCAGCTCATTCCCTGTGCTGCGTCTGTCTTCCCGCCAAATTGCCCATAAACCCACGCCCTGGATGCCTCGATCCTCATGCCCACCTTCATTTTCAATGGCTACGTGTCCGCGCCGTAGAGTTCTTAGCTCTTGGTTGACCTGTACTTCTACAGGGACAGATCCCCCTGTGTGCAGGTCCCAGCTCTGGCATGCGCTGGGTGTAGCCAGGAGAAGGCTTTCCTGCTTAGCGGGCTAGACTCCGCTGCTTTGGAACAATCGCTTACGGAGGGTGGTTAACCGATCCGCGAGTCCATCTTCATAGACTCAAACACTACAGCAGAGTAGAGCCTCAGCCTGTCAGGCGCGATCATTGCTGCTCTAAACAAACCACCTAACCATGGCAGGTGTTGTGCCATGTCACACAGTTAGTCGCCTCTTACGACATGCTCTCTGTGGGGCAATGGTGCTATTATTGTCCTTGTCATATACGAAGACCCCGGCAGACCACTCGCCATAGTTTTTAGTCGGTCTGTACTTCTAACAGGGGCAGATGCTCCTGTGCAGGTCCCAGCTCTGATATGACCTGGATGTAGCTGGGAGAAGGGTTTCCTGCTTAGCAGGCTAGGCTCGAGCAGCTTATTACTCCGCATTTTGGGACAATCGCTTACGGAAGTTGGTTAACCGATCTGCGAGTCCATCTTCATAGACTCAAACACTAGAGCAAAGTAGAGCCTCAGCCTGTTAGGCGCCATCATTGCTGCTCTAAACAAACCACATAACCATGGCCGGTGTTGTGCCATGTCACACAGTCAGTTGTCTCTTACGACATGTGAGATAGTGTTGCTATTCTTGTCCTCATACACAAAGGCCCCGGCGGACTACTCGCCATAGAGTAATGACGACAATACATACTTTCTTAGCGAGATAGAGAAAGAGAGAGAGAGATCGAGAGAGAGAAAGAGAGAGAGATAGGGAAAGAGAGAGATAGAGAGAGATAAATAAAGAGAAAGAGAGATAGAGAAAGAGAGATAAATAAAGAGAGAGAGAAAGAGAGAGAAACAGAGATATAGAAAGAGAGAGGAAGAGAGATAGAGAAAGAGAGAGAAACAGAGATAGAGAAAGAGAGAGAAACAGAGATAGGGAAAGAGAGACAGAGAAAGAGAGATAAATAAAGAGAGAGAAAGAGAGATAAATAAAGAGAGAGATAGAGAAAGAGAGAGAAACAGAGATAGAGAAAGAGAGAGAAACAGAGAAAGAGAGATAGAGAAAGAGAGAGAAAGAGAGATAAATAAAGAGATATGAATAAAGAGAGAGAGAGAGAGAAATAAAGAGAGAGAAAGAGAGATAGATAAAGAGAGAGAAAGAGAGATAGAGAAAGAGAGAGAAACAGAGATAGAGAAAGAGAGAGAAATAACCCATATAGGTAGGCTCAGTGTGACAGTATAACACATATTTTCTGTTCCCTTTGGCGCCAATCTACTTGAGCGCACTCACATTTGTTACCGTCTGTCTTGTGTTCCTGTCCCGTCAGTCCTACCTGGCTCTTGTGCTCAAGCAAGGCGTGAAAAACTTCTGCGACCTGTCTATGTCAGAGGCGTAATCGTTACCTGAACAAATGAGGGATGGGAGCGGGGGTGCACGTTAGAACAGGCGTTTCTGGTTTATTGCAAACACCTGCTCTGTGCTTCATTCACTTGTTCCTGGGGTGTGGTACTCCGGTGGTGTGAGGTTGTCTCAGGTTGTCTCCCTGTGTGAGGTTGTCTCAGGTGGGTTGCCTCCCTGTGTGAGGTTGTCTCAGGTTGCCTCCCTGTGTGAGGTTGTCTCAGGTTGCCTCCCTGTGTGAGGTTGTCTCAGGTAGGTTGCATCCCTGTGGGAGGTTGTCTCAGGTTGCCTCCCTGTGTGAGGTTGTCTCAGGTTGCCTCCCTGTGTGAGGTTGTCTCAGGTTGCTTCCCTGTGTGAGGTTAGTCTTAGACCCGGTCCAGCAGTGAATGAGCTGCAGTGGCCAGCGACCCAAAAGCTGATTGCTAGCGTCAGGTCTAGCGACCGAAAGCTGCTAAGACCTTCTACACCTTCACCGAGTAATCCTGAACAACAGGCTGCAGTAGGAGAAGTGATCGAAGAAGGTACCTAACGTGTTAACCAAATATTCCAGCTGAAGTCGGATGTGTCGGACCGATAGGTGGAAATATCGAAGTCAATCTGTAAACTACAAGACAATGCATTTCGTTTTCCAGACATCCTGCTACTTGCAGAACCGTTTTTTAGGGATTGGTAGCGAAAGTTTGAGAACACACGACAAAGAAGAAGACCCACCTCTGCCCTTCTTAGGCCAGTTTCTCTTCCCCCCCAGTGTGAAATTATTCTTAGTCCTCGCCAGCAATATACACCCACCCCCATACCTCCCTAGTGTGAGTTTGAACAGCAACTGTGGAATACCATTTTAATATTAGATTTAAAACGTATAAGCAATAATTATAACATTTAGATTTGGTCAACAGGCCGCGTAGCGCAGTGGTTAGCGCGTTGGCCTCGCATCTGAGTGGTCCTGGGTTCATTCCCCAGTTGAGGCGGTAATGTTTTTTTCAGACCGCAATGGCTCCCGGGTCGACCCAGCCTTAAATGGGCGAGGGAGAGGAGATGGCTACCGCCCTCATATAGCCGATCCTTTGAAATGTGGGATCGCTAACACCTCACACCCAACAGGCCTCCTCCTATACCCCATAAGGGCTCTTTTCTGACATCACAGGGCTCGTCCTGGGCCCTATTGTATGTGTACTTGTTTCTGGCGCATTCATCCAAACCCAGAAGTGATCTAATTGATACTCATCCGGCTTTCGTTGTAGTGTGCTCTCTTGAAATGTTAGACAGTGAAACGCTCTCTGGAAATGTTAGACAGTGAAACGCTCTCTGGAAATGTTAGACAGTGAAACGCTCTCTGGAAATGTTAGACAGTGAAACGCTCTCTGGAAATGTGAGACAGTGAAACGCTCTCTGGAAATGTTAGACAGTGAAACGCTTTCCCTAGGCCTGTCTATATCCTGGGCCAAGACCAAAGTTCAGAACCTCGTTTCCGACAGCACTCCAGGGTATTGAAACTCAAGGTCACACTGCGGACGGCACAAACGAATACATCTATCTCGGTGATATCATCCGATGCTCCTGATATGTCAAGGCGGATCGGAATAGCTCCGTCCGCTGTGCACGACCTCTGACATGTGTGGAGTGGTGGCAAGATCTCCCTTGGGACAAAAAGCCGCATTTACAATTTCTGCGTGGTCCCAGTCCTGCTTTACGGCTCGGAGACCTGGACATTGCTGAAACCTGACATGTCGAGACTGGAAGTCTTTCACATGCGCAACCAGCGGGTTATCCTGGGCATCCGATGGCATGACTACACCCGCAACGTGGAGGTCTCTGCTTAAATAAGCCTCCTCCAAATTTCAGAAATACTTAACCGCCGCAGAGTTTTATTGTTCGTTCATGTTGTACGGCTGGACCAGGAAACCCCGACACACATGATACTACACAAGTCGTTCCTCAGCGCTAAAAGTCTTCCCCCGACCGGCTGGAGGCGCAGAAAAGGCCGTCCCCGAACAGTATGGCTCCAGCAAGTAGCAACATCCTCCTCCCCCCTGAACGAGGCCTGGAACTCCACCACAGCTGTGGGTCAGGATGTGGCCGACCTCCACCCTGGACAAGTCTGAAACTCCACCACAGCTGTGGGTCAGGATGTGGCCGACCTCCACCCTGGACAAGTCTGGAACTCCACCACAGCTGTGGGTCATGGATGTGGCCGACCTCCACCCTGGACAAGTCTGGAACTCCACCACAGCTGTGGGTCATGGATGTGGCCGACCTCCACCCTGGACAAGTCTGGAACTCCACCACAGCTGTGGGTCAGGATGGGGTCGACCTCCACCCTGGACAAGTCTGGAACTCCACCACAGCTGTGGGTCAGGATGTAGCCGACCTCCACCCTGGACAAGTCTGGAACTCCACCACAGCTGTGAGTCATGGATATGGCCGACCTCCGCCCTGAACGAGGCCTGGAACCCCACCACAGCTGTGGGTCAGGATGTGGACGACCTCCACGCTGGACAAGTCTGGAACACCACCACAGCTGTGGGTCATGGATGTGGCCGACCTCCGCCCTGGACAGGTCTGGATCTCCACCACAACTGTGGGTCATGGATGTGGCCGACCTCCGCCCTGAACGAGGCCTCGAACCCCACAACAGCCGTGGGTCATGGATGTGGCCGTCCTCCGCCTTGAACGAGGCCTGGAACCCCACCACAGCTGTGGGTCAGGATGTGGCCCACCTCCGCCCTGGCCGAGGCCTGGAACCCCACCACAGCTGTGGGTCAGGATGTGGCCGACCTCCACCCTCAACAAGTCTGGAACTCCACCACAGCCGTGGGTCAGGGATATGGCCGACCGACGCAACGGGCCTCGGACGAAAATTATTATTACTCCAAACAGCTCGTCACATCTTACTACATCCTCTCAGAGTGGTAGGGGTTCTGTTCTTGTCTCTATCACACCTCTTGTAACCACGTCGTTTTCTACCGCGTGACAGCCGTTTACAAAATGTCTTCAAAGTCGAACATTTTTTCAAATATATTTGATTTCGCATCAAAGTTGCCGGAGACACCGAAAACAAGGAAAAACAAATAAATGTGCAGTTCGTGTAGTGATTTTGTGCCACTTTCGCCGATCACTTGATTGATCCGCGTGTGACCTACAAGTCAACTAGCATCTCCTTTGACGAATCTTCTTGTGATATCCAGCTAAGTACTTTTCATATTCAAGTGTTCATTCATATCTATATGTTATATGTTCATCTCAGCTTGTATGGTTTGTCGCTCATTTTATTGTTCTTTGCTGTTGTCCTTGATGAAGGCTTTTAGGTCGTAACGTATGTTTCCTTTCTGTTTTCGTAACAGCGTAGTAGCTGATCAGGGTGGGGGTGAAGAGTAATCAGGTTCAGGTGAATCATACTGATCAAGGTGGGGGTGAAGAGTAATCAGGTTCAGGTGAATCATACTGATTAAGGCGGGAGTGAAGAGTAATCAGGGTCAGGTAAGACATACTGATCAAGGTGGGAGTGAAGAGTAATCAGGAGCAGGTGAAACATACTGATCAAGGTGAGGGTGAAGAGTGATTAGGGCCAGATGAAACATACTGATAAAAAGATCTACTATACTGATTTGGCTGGGGTTTAGCGCAACGGAAGAGCTGACATATTGGCTTCACAAGCTCCCATCATGGGCACGTTAGTTATGGAAAGGAATGACATTGATTAATGACCGCCTGTTTTAAAAGGACACGGAAAAGAGATGGAACAGCAATCCCCCCACTGCAAGGTTTTGACATCAGACGACCGTCCAGCTGAGTGGGACGCATGAGAGAACGGAGTGGGACGCATGAGAGGGTGGGCAGGAGAGTGTTCAACCAGTGAGATGAAAGGACAATCAGGGTCCAGGCCCTGCACGACTTGCTGAGAGAGACTGAGCACCTATGGGTATGTCCGGAGTGCAGTGACGTCGATTCTTAAAAACCGAAACTTTCCAGAAGGTGCTGGGTTCGATCCCCATCACAGCACCGGCCGTTACCCCGGGGAAGCAAACCCTTAGAAAATGCAGGAGGAAGCAGACCCTTACATAAAATGCATGCTTAAGTCGGATGCACTGGGCCGACAGGCGCAAAATAAAAACCACAGTGTAACGCACACACGCCTTGGAGAATAGATAAATAAGGCGAACGCAAAAAAAAAAAAAAAAATCCACACTACCGCCACAGCCTCGCCTTATTATTATTTATATAAGCGTTGTTGTATTTCCTCGCAGTTAAACACTGCACAAAGTCGCACAAGCCTCATAAATCTTATCTTCACACGTTCCTGTCGCATTCTTCCTCTTCTTCTATTACATCTTTTTTCTAATCTCTCTCCTCCTCACGTCAGCTCCTCCCACACGGTTGTGATACAGCAATCGCACGCACACGACGCTGCTCTGACAATCCACCATGACACCTGGCCAGGATAAGATACCCGAACCGTGAAGGTCGTCTTACAAACCCTGCCTGGTTTTGCTGTGTACACCTCAGCTTTTGAGACGTTTTTACACGTCTGTGTCTTTTCCGTGGTCACACCTGACCGTGGGGGGGGGGGGGGGGGGGGGGGACGCATGCGTGCTCTAACAAAACACGCAAATACATACACACGTGCCTTCACAATCTCTTACGTTCATATTTTGCGTACACTCGCTCACACACACATCATAACATTTACTAACATCCACACAAATACAGTCAGTCCCCCACACAGAAATGCGCACCACACACTCAGACACATACACACCCAAAAATACACAAACTCACTCACACGTACAGTACGTAGACACTCACGCGCTCGCACAAATACACAGCCTGGAATTGACACATAGAAACACCTGCATACACATATACGTACACAGACACAAAACACACATTCACTCATACACAACAAGCACACACACACGCGCGCGCACGCACGCACGCACGCGTGTGCGTGTTCATTTGAATCTATCCTGTGGTTGATCAGTCCTAAGACTGGTTCTAAGGTTGTCTGAGTATGTCTTTCCATTTGGCCCTATCTTTTGCAGCTCCCTTCATTTCAGCTTTGGTTCGTACTTTAATGTCTCTGCATGCCTAGGATGTAAAGAACTGGACAACGATGTTTAAAGAATGCAATGAGTTAACGAAAGATCTTCCGAGACCAGGCCAAGCGCATATTGTTGCTTTAACTCACGTCCTTATTTAAACATCGTTGTCCAGTTCGTCACTGTTGTCTTCGACACACTTTTGTCACCATACACTGCCTGCATTCTGCGATGAATGTAAACTGGTCGAAATCCTTCAGTTGTTAGAAACCGAATCAACGCTCGCTAATCAACTCTGGACGGATTACATATCACACCCGCCATCATTTCGACGGTCTGCTGAGGAAACTATGAGTCGGAGGATAATGAAATTTTGCAAACTTGACGGTTCGTATGTGCTGTTTACACCAGTCGTGACGTCATCATGCGCATCGTACTTATGTTCACTTGTTGCAGTTTGGTCCGGTTTAATTTGAACATGCCTGGCATTTAAGAAACATTAGCAATGTCATGCCAGCTTTCTTTGACTTCATTTACATGGTGGAGCGTATAGTCTGGTGGACAATGAGCTGGCTTGCTTAGACTGGGATTTACACTGCGCCAGCGTTCGAAATCACGGACGGACAGAAATAAAAATCAGGGCGTGGTTCGTTCCTGGTGCGACCTCTCCGCAAGTCGAACCAGCTGTCAATAGGTACCTGAAGTATGAGTTGGGGGGGGGGGAAGGTATAGAGAGCAAGGAAGGGAACTGGCCACCCCACCTCACATAGCCTGCCCGCTTAGTGAGTTATCTTCATCTCCGATGGCAACTGTTGCCATAGGACCCACCTTGACCTTAACTTTGTTGAGCAAGAACTCCACAACAGTGTTGAAGCGTTTGTAGAACGCCCCAAACAGCTGCTTGTTGAAAGACATCGGACTTCAGAATGTAGCTCCAGACGTTCAAAAGTGCCATCATTCTCAGCACAGAACTTCTGGAATAGTCTAGCATGGGCTTCTGACATTTGATTCGCTTCAATAATGGCAGTGTGGAATGTAGGCTGTCCACTCAGGATTTGCTTCAACGATGCTGACACAGAGAATAGGATTTGCTTCAACGATGCTGACACAGAGAATAGGATTTGCTTCAACCAGATGCTGACACAGAGAATAGGATTTGCTTCAACCAGAAGCTGACACAGAGAATAGGATTTGCTTCAACGATGCTGACACAGAGAATAGGATTTGCTTCAACCAGATGCTGACACAGAGAATAGGATTTGCTTCAACGATGCTGACACAGAGAATAGGATTTGCTTCAACCAGATGCTGACACAGAGAATAGGATTTGCTTCAACCAGATGCTGACACAGAGAATAGGATTTGCTTCAACGATGCTGACACAGAGAATAGGATTTGCTTCAACCAGATGCTGACACAGAGAATAGGATTTGCTTCAACGATGCTGACACAGAGAATAGGATTTGCTTCAACGATGCTGACACAGAGAATAGGATTTGCTTCAACCAGATGCTGACACAGAGAATAGGATTTGCTTCAACGATGCTGACACAGAGAATAGGATGTGCTTCAACCAGATGCTGACACAGAGAATAGGATTTGCTTCAACCAGATGCTGACACAGAGAATAAGATTTGCTTCAACCAGATGCTGACACAGAGAATAGGATTTGCTTCAACCAGAAGCTGACACAGAGAATAGGATTTGCTTCAACCAGAAGCTGACACAGAGAATAGGATTTGCTTCAACGATGCTGACACAGAGAATAGGATTTGCTTCAACCAGATGCTGACACAGAGAATAGGATGTGCTTCAACCAGATGCTGACACAGAGAATAGGATTTGCTTCAACCAGATGCTGACACAGAGAATAGGATTTGCTTCAACCAGATGCTGACACAGAGAATAGGAATTGCTTCAACCAGATGCTGACACAGAGAATAGGATTTACTTCAACCAGATGCTGACACAGCGAATGGTAAAGCCATTTGGCACATTTTTTTTTTTTTTCGCTGAAGTAACGCGCCCACGATAGCGACAAGACATTGATGGTGCTACAGCAGTTACACAATGAAGTATGTTTTTTTTAAAATTATTTGCGTTCGCCTTATTTCTCTAATCCCCAAGGC